>PVIH01010562.1:0-74494 GCA_004025045.1 Sigmodon hispidus
TACCTACCCATCCATCCACCTACCCATCCATCCACCTACCCATCCATCCACCCACCTGTTTTTCCACCCATCCATTCATTCACCTAATAGCAGTTTCCCAACAAAGAAGAAAAACAGAGAAGCATTCAGGACAATAGGAAAAATGAGGACAGGAGCCCAGAGCTGGAATCATTTTGGGTTCAGAGCTGGGGAAGAGTTCCTGGTGAGAACCGGAGAACACTGAGGACTAAGGACCCTTCCCAGCGTCTGTCTAAGGAGGTAGCCAGACTCTACGTGGCAAGGCTTGGATTAGTTACTTTTCTCACTTCCCTTACCTCAGTTACCTGGCTGATACCTATTTATTCACTTATGAAGCAAAAGGTGTCATTTATTTAGGCAAAGGTAGTATTCTCGTTTTATTTTTATGTATTTATTTGTTTCTACATTAGGATTTCACTCTTGTCCAGGATGACTTTTTGTTGTTGTTTTGTTTTGTTGTTTTTGTTGTTGATGTTGAGACAGGGTCTCTTTATAAAGCCCTGGCTGGCCTGGAATTTGCTATATAGACCAGGCTAGCTCTGAACTCAGTAAATCCATTGGCCTCTGCTCTCTGAGTTTTGCTAGCATTAAAAGCATGTATCACCACGTACAGAAAAGAGAACTTTAAAACAAAATTTTTAAACGAATGAGAGTTTTGCATGCATGTGTATGTACCATATGTGTACCTGGTGCCCTAAGAAGCCAGAAAAATGGCATCAGATCCCCTAAAAATGGATTTACAGGTAGCTAGGAGGTGCCATGTGATGGTGGGAGTTGAACCCAGGTCTTCTGGAAGAGCCGTAGGATTCTTAAGCCGTAGGAGCTGAGTGGTGAGCCATCTTTCCAGTCCTGTCCACCTGTCCAGGATAGTTTTGAATTGCTTAACACTGGTTGAATAACAGCCCAGGCTGGAGCTCTCTCTCTCTCTCTCTCTCTCTCTCTCTCTCTCTCTCTCTCTCTCTCTCTGTGTGTGTGTGTGTGTGTGTGTGTGTAGTGTGTAGTAGGCATGTAGAAGCTAGAGAACAAATTTCAGAAGTCAGTTCTCTCCTTCCACCAGGCAGGTTCTGGGGACTGAGCTCAAGTCCTCGATCTTGACAGCAATCGTCTTAGCAGTCCCCTTTTATATGCATCTTGTTGTTTGAGGGTTTGGGGGTTTTGGATCTTTTTTTTTATAGTTTGTTGCTCTGTAGCTTAGGCTGGCCTAGAATTCATGACAATCATCATTCTTCATCATCCCAAAGCTGGGATTACAAGCACCAACCCCACACTCAGTGAAGTGCAAGTTTCACACCCTGCTGACCTGTCTGTGGCAAGGCTGCTCCATCTTGGCCTTTTCTTGGATGAGAAATGGGGAGGAGAGCACAAAGAACATGAAGAGGCTAATGCCATGCTGGACAGATGACAAGGAGCCTTGTGCCCCTCCCTTTCCCACTGTCACACTTGTTCCCCCAGTAAGCAATCAGTCACTTTAGAAGACATGGGATTAACTAAAGAATTCGATCTTAAGGGGACCCATCAAAAATGACAGGCTGACCTCGGTCTCGGCACAGAGTCAATGAGAGAATAAATCCCTGGGAAACCGAATAACCTGAACCCATGGTCTCATCAGGAGCAGGTGGTGGACAAGGATAGATGAAGGACATTCCTTTCTACTTCCCTGGGTTTTAAGATCTTTTTGTGAAGAAAATCTGTCCAAGTAATTAACAGAAGTAATTAGGGGTCAGATGGTCACAAATAAAAATCACTCAGCACACCGTCACGATGCCAAGGCTGTTTGTGCCAGGCAGACAAGGCTGGCCTGATGTGTCCTAGGAGTGTGACCCAGGACTGTGCTGTCTCTGCTTTGAAGGTAAAGGCCCTGATAAAATCTAAAGTAGCATCCACAATCAGCAGAATGAACTATATATAATAGAGATGGGCAAATTCTCAGGACAAAGGCATTCACATAGAACCTAACATCACAGTAGTCCTGAGCTCAGAGCTGTGGCCCTTGTCTTCTATAAGGCGAAGAGGGCTTTCCTTTTAATGTGCACAGCACCAGTCTTCGTGGCTGCATTCCTCTCAGTGCAGGGGTAGCTTTCAAATCCTTGAAAAGGAAAACAAGTTGGTCAGTCATCTATCTGTTCAATCACATATCACCCATTCACCCACCTATCCATTCAACCTACCCACGTACCCACAATTTTCCTGTCTATAATCTACTCTCCTGTCCATCTACTCAGCTATCTAGTCATCATCAATATGCATCCTACCAGTTTCCCACCCACCCATATATTCCCCCAAAACCCTCTCATCTATCCATCCATCCACCTTGATGAACATGTACTCACCCTTGTATTCACCCATCCTTTTACCCTTCCATCCACCTGGACACGAACTTGCATATCTCTTCATCCAACCCTGTGAAACCCAACCATTTATCTACCCTACCCTTCCACCTACTCATCCATCCATATGGAACACCATTTCACTCACCCACCTACCCATTTTCATGAATCAATGTGCAACCCACCCATCTATCCATACTTCATCTATCTGCTCACTCACCCATCCATCTATCCATCCATCTCCTCCATCTACTGACTTTAAGAATATTTATTAGGATCATGCCAAGATCAAGGCAGGTCTGCACTGGGCATATATGGTGAGAAGAATAATCAAAGACTTTGTTCCTACAGTTTATGATATAGTCCAGAAAAACTGTGCACAAGCAAGCACATCCCAGCTGACAACTGTGAGTGTTATAAAGAAAGCCAATCATGTAAGGGGGATTAGAGTTCTTCAGAGAAACAGAACACACACACACACACACACACACTCACGTATGTATGTATGTATGTATGTATGTATGTATGTATGCATGTATGCATGCATGTATGTATAATGATATATCAGAAGGGTTCCCTAAGAGGATTGACTCACACAGTTATCGATGCCAAGTCCCACCATTTATTATCTAAAAGCTGAAGTCCCAGAGAAGCTGATGTCTCAGTCCATGTCCAAAGACCTGAAACCCGGGAGCCAACAGTGCAAGTCAAAAGAATCAAAGGCTGGAGACATAATGTTCAAGGAAAGGAGATGAGATTCCCAACTCCAAAAGGCAGAGAATGGACCCACTTTCTCTCTGTCCTTTTGTTTGTTTCTGGCCTTCGAACACTCAGCTGTGTGCTAGACTTGTCCACACTGCAGGTGGGTGATCATGCACTGACTCTGCCAGATACACCCTCTCAGACCCACCCCAAAAATGCTTTATCAGGTACCTGGGCATCCTGTAGCCAGGGAAGTTGACATTCAAGTTTAGTTGTCACAGAGTAGTGAATCATGGTTTCCTGGGCTGAGCAGGGCAGTAAGGCCTCTATGATAAGGGAATGTTGAGCTGATACCTGAAGGCCATGAGGGAACAATGGCCTAGGGAAAGAGGGACAGAGAGGGGACTCAGGTAGAAGCCTCCCACCCCCTGCTGGAATACACTGGGGTTATGCAAGGAACCAGAGGAGGTTGAAGGGGAAGGAGGTTGGCAAGTCTGGGACCCCCGTTGGACAGGATGATATCCTGATGTTTCCATCATCAGGAGTTCTGCCAGACCCAGTCACAAAAGAAAATCACAGCTGGGCTTGGTGGACTGTTGACATTTTCTCACAGAAGGAACAGTCAGGGAGAGACTTGGGACCCTCACCTGAGTACACAGTCACTCTCCCAGTTATGTGCTGCTGCTCTGATTCTGCTGTATTTGCACATGGCCTCAAGGTCTTGGGAGAAGCACTAGAGAATGTAGGTGGGAAAAGGTGAGGGGCAGAACTCTTATCTATACAGTCATGGGGAAGCCACAGGGAAGCCAGGGAGAAGCCACCATCCCTGCTGGGTGCAGACTTTCCAGTGTGGCTGCTTTAAGGCCAGCCATGCTCCCACCAGAAACCACTCATTATCACTCCGTAAAGAACCCTAATGGACTCTTTGGTCTGCGCAGGTGAACTTTGGTGAAATCGTACCTCCTACCTCAGTTTGTCATTGATGGATGTTGTTTATTTATCTCCCAGGGAAGGGAATTGTCCCTCAGAGAAGCATCACAGTTTAAGGACCAGCAGGATGTGTTCTAGACACCAAAGAGGAGACTACTACAATATTATTCCTGAATACAACAAAGCCCCTTTCTGTTTACTCTTCTCAGTGAAGGGCTCACTGACATCTGGGATGTACAAACAAGAATTCAAGCAACACCTGATGGCACATGATAACCAACTTCAGTTGGCCTACATGGTCTAATCAGCAGAAGTCTACCTGCTTCCAGGGTCAGAGCCCACTCAAGTGCTGAGGTTGCCTTGGAAACCACACAGATGCTGCTTACTTAAGTACCTACCCAGCCACTGTGAGAAGTCAACCCCTCTGCAAAAGACCATAAGGCTGGAAAGCAGAGGGGTGATTGAGAGTCTCACAAATGTTTCTGAGGGTCGAGAAGTAAAACCAGAGACTAGAAGAAAGGGGGAAGGGAGGCTAGAAAGAGAAGAGGAGAAGTGAGATTCTGCTTGAAGCCACCCAGTCTAGAAGCATTCTAGAAGATGGGGGTGGTTAGCTTCAGGTATCCAATTGACTGGGCTACAAGTGCTCAAATATTTGCTTGGCTCTAAGTGTGTCTGTTTCTGAGCCACCATGTGGATGCTGGGAACTGAACTCAGGTCCTCTGGAAGAACAGTCAGTGCTCTTAACCTCTGAGCCATCTCTCCATGTGTGTCTGTTTCTGGACAAAATCAACACTTGAATAGAGTGAATAAGCAATATGATGCATCATCCAACCCATTCAGGACCGGAGAAGTCACAAAGGCAGCAGAAGAGAAAGTCCATCTCTCTGACTGTTGCTGCCCTGGCCTTGAACGGTGGCATCTCTCACTTGCACTATGGAGCCCAGCCTAGCCTCACACTTCAGACAATCCTCCTACCTCCACCTCCTAGGTGCCGACTAGAATTACAGTCAAATGTTAACACGTCAACTTTTTTCTTTAAGACAGAGTTTCACTAGGTAGTGTGTGTCCCCTGACTAGCTCGGAACTCTCTATGGGTCTCCTAGAGCCCTATCTGCTTCCTTAGACTCAGAGTCTTGCCTGTTTCTGCCTCTTGAGTGCTGGGATTAAAGGTGTGTGGCATCACATCTATTTTTATTATTGTTGTTTTATTTTGTTTAATGAACATGTTGTTGACCCAATGCAAAGCAACCTGGTACTTCTCATCACCCACTAAGTGAGTCAGTTCATCTCTTGATATTGCTCCTTCTTGTACACTACGTTTCTCCAGAGATCCTGATACATACAACATCCAGCCACTCCGGAATGCCTCTTATGTGTTACTGTCTGTCCTGGGATTTCAGTTATTTCCTTCTTGGAGTTTGCTACTGCTTCCTGGTGATAGCTTTGTTTACTTGTATTTAAAACAACAACAAAAAAAGCTACCTTTTTTAATGTGATGTACACATGTGTGTGGTACAGGACAAACCAGAACTGCCACTCAGCAAGTACTCAGTAGTGATCATAGAAGCAAAAAGATTTTTCTTTCTTTATTTGTATGTGGTGAGCTAATGTGTAGCATATGTGTGTAGGAGCCCCTGGGGAACAGAAGGTGGTGTTGGATCCCCTAGAATCAGAATTACGGGTGGTTGTGAGGTGTCATGTGGGTGCTGGGAACCAAACCAAGTCCTCTGCAGGAGAAACAAATGATCTTAACTACTGAGCCATCTCTCTAGTCCCCAAATGTCTGTCCTTCTGAAACAGGCTCTCATGAAGCCTACACTGGCCATAAACTTCTGACTCTCCTGTCTCTACCTCCCAAGAGCTGGGATTATTGGAGTGTACCACCACATCTGGCTTTTAAAGTGTACATTATAAACAACAAACTAGTGGTTCCTTAAAATATCCTAGAAGTTTCTGGTAGAATTGCTGGTCCAGGACTCAGCCCCTCAGCCCAACTCAATGTAGCCAGCACAAGTCATTTTGCATTAGCCCTCTGTGGCTCATGACATGTTTGCTTCATACGATCGCTGAAGTAAAGTGCTGTCTCCCTCACCCCAGAAAACACTGTCTGTCACAGCCTATGTTCCAAGGAAATGTCAGGCACACCCTGAGGCCACTGATGCCACCGATGGAGGTTGTTCAGAGGCTAAGTCCCTATGTTACGTTTTTGTTCATTTGTTTTATTTGTGAGAGAGGGTCTCACTTGCACTATGAAGCCCAGCCTAGCCTCACACTTCAGATAATCCTCCTACCTCTACCTCCTGGGTGCTGACTAGAATTGCAGATAAGCATTAAGCATTAACATGCCAGCTTTTTTTTTTAAGACAGAGTTTCACTATGTCATGTGGGCCCCCTAACTAGCCTGAAACTCTCTGTGGGTCTCCTAGAGCCCTATCTGCTTCCTTGGACTCAAAGTCTTGCCTGTTTCTGCCTCTTGAGTGCTGGGATTAAAGGTGTGTGGCATCGCATCTACTTTTATTATTGTTGTTATATTTTGTTTAATGAACACGTTGTTGACCAATGCAACCTGCTTATTGAGGTGCCTGGGAGCATTTCCCAGAACTTCAACTCACAAATCTAAGACCATCCCAATGCAGAAGATGACTCATATGGGCTGATGTGGGCTCTGGAGGGGGGATACTCTGATGCTACTATAGAGGAAAGAAGGACAGAACAAAGTGAGCATCACAACTTAACACAAAGATTGTCTGTCCTCTGCCAGTCATTACTTCTTAGGACAAGGATTGGAGTCCAGGTCATGCCAACACACATTTCCCCAACCTATTTACCAACAGACTACATGCACATTTGACAAAGTCAAGCCGTTATTTTTGGTAACACTTCATCTAAATACGGTGTCTTAGTCACCTTGAGCTGCTATTACCAAAAAACCACAGACACGAGGCTTTATAAATAACAAACATTTATTTCTCACAGTTCCCGAGGCTGGAAGTTGGAGGCCAGGGTACCAAGACAGTTGAGTTCCTGTGATCTACCACTTTCCAGCTCACAGATGGCTACCCTCTCACTGGGTCCTCAGGAGCATGGAGGTCTTCTGTAGTGCTGGCACTATGAGGGCAGTAGTTGCACTCAGAAGGAGTCCATCCTCACGACCAAGTCATACCTGAAAGAGCTCTCTTCAAAACACCCTGAAGGAGTGGGTCCCTAAAACATCCCCAGGAACCTCTGTGAACCTCTGCCTCAGGGCTTTAAGCCCCCAGTCCAGCTCAGTGTTGCTGGTTCAAGTCATCTCACATCAACTCACATTTGTCACATTGGGTATTGGGTATCAACACAGCCACATAGAGAAAACACAGACATTGTCTATTGCATGTATATTTGTTTGTTCTTGGTCTAACATCCTGAAGCTGCTGGGACCTTTTATAGAGGAAAAGAATTCCTGCTTCCATGCTGAACTTGAATCTCCACTGAGAATTCTGCTGTCTTTTAGGAGGAAGATGATTCATGGTCCATAGTACAGCTTGTATTAAGAATGGCACAAACACCTCTGAGGTCAAAAGCTGTGAGCTCTCACTTCAGCTAGGGAAGGTTGTAAAGCTCTAAGCCACAAAGCTTGACTTGGTTATCTTCACACACATGAATGCCCCAGCCTGGTAGGTGGGTTCTCCTCAAGAATGAATCTCTCCACCTTTACATCATCTCTACTCTGCTGATTCTATGCTCTGGGATTGGCTGTCCCAGCAGGTGCATCTAGGCAAGCTCCATCCCTTTCACTGCCTAGAGTGATGTGATGCTTTTGTCTTCAGCATCTCTGTCACCTTTGGAGAGGTACCATTAGCTGGGTGTAGGAAAGCAAAGAGCAGGAAGAGGTGGCTCAGTCATCCTCATCATCATCCTCATCTTCTGTGTCCTTGTTAGGGGTGCACCTCTGGAAACACTGCACCACAGTAGCCAAGAAAAAGCTGGAGATGATGGCAGCAATGGACACGGCCACACCCGAGAAGATGATGATGAATAGGTCTGTGAGAGACAGGCTGAACTTACACTCACTAAAACTGGCTTCTGAGAGCTCCTGCAGGGCCACTCTCCGGTCCTCCAAGGGAAGTGAGCACTGGATGGCATCAAGGCCTGAGGAGAGACAGGTAGAATGAGAGAGAGAGTTAGGCTCTCAGAGAAGTACCTCAGAGAAGGAATTCTCACGATTCCTTTGGTAACATAACTTCACAGGCTCACATCGAGGCTTGAGAGCCCAGGTATTCAGCTCTGGAGATGTCCTGGTAACTGTGGATTGAGTCTTAAGATGTACTTTTTCCAGGGAGAAAATGGGAGAC
The DNA here is from genome assembly GCA_004025045.1 of Sigmodon hispidus. Lineage (NCBI taxonomy): Eukaryota > Metazoa > Chordata > Mammalia > Rodentia > Cricetidae > Sigmodon > Sigmodon hispidus. The sequence continues at coordinate 8,309 of PVIH01010562.1, forward strand.
ATCATTTTGACAGGAAGCTGAGCAACCATCAGTCCTTGCTTACTTTCGGTGACTTCAAATTCTCAGGAAAGCCTCTCCCATCCAGTGTCAGTGTTTCCAAGCTGCGAAGAGCTCACTCTCGGCCCTTCCCTACATCATCTGGGAGTCAGTTCTCTTCCACCTTTGTTAATCAGCCCTCTCATGTCCAGCAAAGAACAATCTTACTCATTGTCCATAATCCCCAAACCACGCTCGGGATTCTTACCAGTGTGCCTCTTCTCCAGCTCAGAAACAGAAAATGGAGAAAGAATATGTAAGCTCCTTCCATCCCTCAGTCCTGGCCCATCTCTTACACATCCACAGCCACCCCACCCATGCATTTCCCCAAGGAAACAGTTGCCTAGCAACCATATCGTGCACTCGTACACACTCTCTCCTCTCCCTAAATCGATATAGCTGCTTTAGAGACCTAAGTATTTAGATGATCCAGAACTCTTTGGCTTTTTGTTTGTTTGTTTTGTTTTGTTTTAGGCAGGGTCTCACTGTGTAGTCATGGATGGCCTAGAGCTCACTATGTAGACGAGACTATCTTCAAGTTTATAGAAATCCACCTGCCTCTGCCTCCCAAGTCCTAGGATTAAAGGCATGTGTATAATTACTGACACACCAATTATATAATGGAATATATTAGTTTAATGAATTTGATTTGCTATTCCTATATATACATATACTGTACATCAAATCTGTCCATCCTAGGATCATATAACATGACATAGGTGCTGGGAATAGAATTAAGGTCCTCTGAAAGACTAAGCAGCATGCACTTTTAACTGCTGAGGCATCTCTCCAGCTCCTATTTGGTCAATTTTTGAGACAGAGGTTCAATATATAATTACTGAGGCTGATCTGGAGCTCATTACATAAGCTCAGGCCTCAGTCTGGAAAGTGCTGGAATTACAGGAATGAGCCCCAGTGTCCACCTTCAGTGTTCACCTCTTTCTCTTCTTTCCTTTCCTCTCTCTCTGTCCTCTTCTACCCTTTTATCCCCCCCCCCAATGGTGCTGAGGATAGCATCCAGGGCCTTGCTCATCCTGAGCAAGCATGGTACCTTTGAGCTCCATCCCACATCCTTGACAACTTCTTAAGAAGCTGAAAGTTCAGGGCTGGGATGTAACTCAGTTGGCGGGGTGCTTGCCTAATGGCACAGAGCATCGGTTCTATCCCAGGATGGCATGGTGCATGTCTACAATATTAAAACTTTCGAGCCTGAAGACTGGACCAGCATGAGCTAAATGAAAACTTGTCTGAAAAAACAAAACAAACATATAAAATAAAGCATGGGACTCTGTGGTTAAGAGTACTTGCTACTCTTCCAGAGGACCTAAGTTAGGTTCCTAGCATGAGTATCAGGTGGCTCCCAACTGCCTATAATTCCAGCTGTAGGGTAATCTGATATCTACTTCTGGCCTCTTCAGACAAACACACAACTGAGACTTTAAAATTAAACATACTTGAAAAAATAAATAAAACTTCTTTCTACTTATTGTGAGCATTTGAAAAGCACTTGGGGCAATTAGGAAAGCCTTAAGATGTCCCCAGTGGGGTTCCCTTGCAGACATCAATTTCTTCAGTTTTAAAATCAGCCAATCTGCCTTCTCTTGTTACCTACCCACTAGCCAAAGATGCCCTGAAAACAAGAAGCAAGAGCCCTGCCTGCCTGAGACATGAACATGGGCTCTAACAGCCACAGGTGACATGCAGCCCTCATGCTCATAGCTGACCGCAGTTCAGCCAGTCAGTCCCCAGCCATGCACACCCATCACATGCACCCCTGAGTCCACTCTTCCCAGGCTGCATTCCTCAAGTCAGTTCTGATCACCACCCTGCTCTTTGTGGCTGGAGATTAGCCTTGGCATTTTTTACAAAGCGATGTTTTTAAAAAATGTCATTTCACATTTCTCTGTGGCTAGAAGAAAAGGGCTTATTTGAGAAAACACCACACAACCCACCAGGAGTGGAGGCTGTGCCTGCACTCAGCTGTGGTAAGACCCTGACTTAATGGCTTTCCCAAGCTCACAGAGCACAGACAAACAAGAGGATCTGGACAAAGGCGGTCAGCTGGATGGACAGGGCCAGGCAGAAGAGGTGGAGATCTGTCCCTGGAGCTATCTGCAGCAGCACCTGTGAGTGATGCAGGGCTTCAATTTTGGGGTCTGTGACGTTGGAGTTCCCTTCCATTTTTAACAATATTCTACTGCAGACTGAGTCTCTCAACTTGGCACTGTTTAGTTTGGGGTTTTACTGCTGTTGTTGTTTGTTTGGCAGTTTTATATATGTATATAATGCATTTAAATTGTTTCACATGCACACCCTTTCCTATTCTCATTTCCACCCCCAGAAGAACTTTTTTTTTTCTCAGAAAGTGCCCCACTTATTTTCATGTCTTTTTTTGTGTGTGCATGGTCCCACTGAGTTAATTAGAGCTGTGACTGATTGATTGATTTAGAGTTGTGGTGTGTGTGTGTGTGTGTGTGTGTGTGTGTGTGTGTGTGTGTGTGTTTGAAAAGGTCAGAAGTATTACATCTTCTGGAGCTGGAGTTACAGGCAGTTGTAAACTGCCTGATGTGGGGGCTGGGACTTGAACTCTGGTCTCCTAGAAGAGCAATGCACTCTGCTAACCATTGAACTGTCTTTTAAGTACCTTTGGTTTTGGTTTTGAAACAGTCTCATGTAGTCCAGAATAGCCTTGAACACATGTGTAGCCAAGAATGACCTTGAACATCTAATTCACCTGTTCCACCTCTGGAAGTGCTAACATTACAGGCATGTTCCACAGTGCCTGGATTATACGGTGTTGAGGATAGAACCCCATGCTTTCTGCATGCCAGACAAGCACTCTACCAACTGAACTGCATCCTAACCACCAGCCCCAGGACTGTGGATGTGGGATAGCACTCTTGTCCTTGGCTTGAGCAGTAAGCTTCAGGATATTTAACATCTTCTTTACAAAAGATGCCATCAGCACCCCAGCCAGTGGGGCAATTCAAAGTGTCCCTAGGAACCACATGTGTTTATATTCTCAGCACTTGGGAAGTGGAGGCATGAGAGTTAGAAGTTCAAGGCCAGTCTTAGCTGTAGACTGAGGGCTATATGAAATCCTGTCTCAACCAAGTAAGCAAATAAAAAGTGTCTCATTTAGATGTCTTAGTAACCATTTGAATATAAGTAAGTATATATAATGTCTTTTCTTTTTATATTTCTATTTATTTTTATTTTGTTTTGCCTGCTTGTATATCTGTGTACCATGTACATGCCATACCCCTCGGAGGCCATAAGAGGGCATCAAATCTCCTGGAATTGGAGCAATGGATAGTAATGAGCACCTGGAACACGGGTGCTGGGAACTAGACCTGGGTCCTCTGCAAGGGCAGCCAATGTTCTTAACCTCTGAAACATCTCTTCACCTTCATCTAATATGGTTTCTAAAACACTAATGAAACACAATTTGGGGAGAAAAGGGTTTATTTGGCTTTCTGGGGGTTGAGAAGATACAGGAACGTTCAAAATTGGGGCTAGCCTGAGCAAGAAAGAAAGGGGGAGGGAGGGAGAGGTCCTCATTGCTATGGAGGTCAGAATCAGGGCTACCCCTACAGACCCTAAGGGAGAGGCTGCCCAGCCACTCACAGGAGGGAGACACCCATCCCAAGAGAGAAGCCCCACCAGAACAAGATTGAGCTGGCTGGTGTGATGAATGAGTAGCTCCAATTTTGAACTTTCCTGAATCACCTCAACCTCTAGGGAGTTGTGATTTCAGGGTCATGATGCTTAATGCTCTACTCTGCTCTAGATTGAACCTCTTTTCTTTGTTGTGTGGTCCTGGGGAATCAAACACAGGCCTTGTGGATACCAGGCAAAAACAGTACTGCTTCTGATCTCTGCCTCAGCCTTATTTGTTTTTTGTTTTGTTTTTTTTTTTTTTTTAAATCTTGAAACTGCACGAGGCTGAGGAGATAAGGTGGCAAGCACTTTCCTTTGAGCTATTGAACTTGTGTTGTCCTGGCACAGAGACACTAACCCCACACTGTGGTCGTGTGCTGCCTGCTGCCTGGGAGAGGTTTATGTGTGCACACGAGGGTGTGTGAGTTCCAACCCCGGAGTCCACTTTTAAAAAGCCAAAACGTGGTGGCATGTGTCTGGCACCCCAGCCCTTCTTGGTGAGTTCCAGGTAGATGAGAGATTCTTGTCTCAGAGAATAAGATGGATTGGGGGGGTTGGTTTCTGCCAACTTGACGTAGACTAGAGTCATCTGGAAGAAGGGAACCTCTATTGAAGAGCCACCTCCTTAGATTGACCTGGGGCCTATCTGTGGAACGTTTTCTCCATTGGGGATTGATGTGGGAAGGCCCTGCTCACTGTGAGTGATGCTGCTTCTGGGCATGTGGTCCTGGGCTGTATAAGAAATCAGGCTGAGAAAACCATGGGGAGCAAGCCAGTAACAAGTGTCCTCTGAAATCTCTGCTTTGGCTTCCCCTGAGACTGTAACCTGTGAGCCGAATAAATCCTTTCTTCCCCAAATTGAGTTTAGTCTGGGTTTTATCACAGCAATAGAAACAAGGCTGACCAAAGAAATTATATCTAAGGTCATCCTTTGGTCTATACCCCACAAATACCTATAAACACAAACACATGTACACACACTCACACACCCGCATGTGCACACATAAACCTCTCCCAGGCAGCAGGCAGCACATGACCACAGTGTGGGGTTAGTGTCTCTGTGCCAGGACAACACAAGTTCAATAGCTCAAAGGAAAGTGGAGCCCACTCAGTCCATTCCTTCCTGCTGCCCCTCCAGTGAGGTTCTGCTCTCCAAACCCCCAAGAGTTATCTTCCCCTCATTGTGGTTTGTTTGAGGTTTGGGTTATGGACAATCCTCCTACATCTACCTCCACGGCATTGTCAACCACACCTGTTTACACTGGCAGAGATGGAGCCCATGGGGTCTACTAACTGAGCTGCCTCCCTCTCCTTTTCTGGGCCTGCTTCTTCAGCTCTGAGGATCGGCTGGCACCCTGCCATTAAGAACCAGCCATGATTATTCAGTCAGGGCTAGTTTCTCTTGCTTATTCTCACTGGCCCTGAGATGGGTTATGGAAATGAAATTCAAGGATGAGTTAGTCCCTGGCCTGACAGCTACTATTCTTGAACCACACATTATCTAAGGCTGACCAGGCATCCTGCAAAATTGCTGGCTTAGAGGCACATGCATCCAGGAGAGCCATAGGAAAGATGCCTATGCAGATCAGACTTCCCTCTGGGCAATTTATATGCCCTCCTTCTGCCTTGTAGCCTCTCTTCCTGCTACTCGGCCATCACACCAGCCAGCTCAATCTTGTTCTGGGGAGCTTCTCTCTTGGGATGGGTATCTCGCTCCTGTGTGTGGCTGGGGTCCTCCTCCCATCCATACCCCCAGGCTTCATCCCTTTGAATGATGACTTCTCCCCACAGCTGACACCTGAGTGGCGAAGGTGACAAACTGCCATCCTAGAAATAGACAGTGACACAGCAGATGGTGGATTGAGATTAATCTCTCAAGCCTGGCCCGGCCCCTCGCCAAAGAACAGTCTGGGCCCAGATCTCTCAGGGGGCCTTTCTCCAGCTCTGGCCTCCTGAGAGTGTCTCAATGCGATTGGCCACAGGCTCTGCTAAGCACTTCTGTTGTCAAAGATAGGTTTCTGCTTTCCTAATCTGCCTCTTAGGCAAAGCCTTCATACACACTGAGACACCAGCAATAGATGAACACAAAGTAAGTGCAAGAACTCACAAATGCAGTTTGCAAAATGGTGTGGACCTTTCTAGATCCTCTTCTAGATGTAGACATTCACAGATCTGTCTGGTAGAAATATCCCCAGCACCATGTTTGGTGATCGTATTGGCAATATTTTTCCATTCACCAAATAGTACATACCACTTTTAGGGGTTTGTATCATTGTCTCCCAGGCTAGTATCGAACTCATGGCATCAAGAGATCCTCCCACTTCAGCCTCCAGAATCTTACGGCTATAGAATAAAATACACTCGAGCTTGCTGTGTAAGCATGACAAGCCGAGTTCGGACCTCCGGAGTCAATTTATTTTTTCCGAAAAGGTAAGTGAGGCTGTTCACACAGCTGTAATCCCAATGATTTTTTTAAGGCATGCATGACCATATGTACATCTGTAAAACCAGGGCTGTAGGAGACTGAGACAGACAAATGGATAGGGTTTACTGGCTGCCAGCCTAGCACTAGGTTCTGTGAGAAACCCCTGTCTAAAGGAAACAGGTAGAGCATTACATCAGATGTACTCAGGCCTCCGAATGTATTTTTTTAGCACACACTGCGAGTATAACACACACATATCACATGAAGCTACACATTTAATGGCTGCAGAGTATTTTAGGGTAGAGGAGTCATGATCTTCTTCCTCTTTCTCTAGATGTTTCCAAAATTGTTTTGTCCTTTAATTAAAATTTTTATTACGTTTTATTTTTGTATTTTGGGTGGAGAGTGTGTGAAACAGTGCATTTGTGGAGGTCAGAGGGCAGCAAGCATGAATCAGTTCTCACCTGCCACTACGCAGGTTCCACAGATGAAACTGAGGCCACCAGGCAAGGCAGCAATTGTCCTTGCCAGCTGAGCCATCCCCCCAGCTCTGGCTAGTCACCTGTTCATCAGCAGTAGCCTGACAGGCTGTAGAAAAGAATGTCACTGGTAGATTTTGTGTTACTCTGGCCACCAGTTGAGCTGCACACTCTGTTGTGCAGTTGGGGCCAAGACCTGTGACATAGCTCTTGCCAGTCTTCCGGAAGTGTCAAAGCCCTTGGTGACAAGGTAGGCTTGGGAGGGGGTTTGGTAGAGCCAGCTTCTCCTGCTCACTCCTCACATGCAGCCACAGCTCTCAGGAGAAGATAGGCTGTCCCTCCACACCTTGGAGGAAGGGAGCAACAGCTTGCTCTCCCATAAAGCTATCCTACAAACTCACCACTTTCGCTTGCCTCTCACTGGTCTAAACGGAGCACACCCGGCCCATAAAACCCCTTCTTTGCCTTTCCCTGCCTGCCTCACAGAACTTTTAAGTCAAAAAACAAAGACCAAAAACAAAACAGAAACCACTCAGGAAAAAAAGATAGCAATTTGGAGCCTTTCACATCCACAACCAGGCTTTCAGTAGCTCTGTCTTTTCACGCAACACACAGTGGAAAGTTAGATGTGTGAGAAGATACCTTCAAGGCCTGAACTTTTCTCCTTCTCCAGCTTCCCGCTTAGATTATAGATGAAGGGTCTAGGGAAATCCAACAACTTGTTTATAGTCACTGTAGTGGTTAATCTTGAGGGCAGGCACTGCAATTGAAGAATTGCCTCTAGCAGATTGCTCATGTGTGGGCATGTGTGTAGGGGCATTGTCTTGATTGGTAATTGATGTAAGAGAACCCATCCTAATGTGCTCATTACTGTTCCTCTGCTGGTGGGCCTGGAAACAAGCCAGTAAGTAGTGTTCCTCCATGGTTTGTGCATCAAGTCCTGTCCTACTTGGGTCACTACGCTGAATTCCTCCTACGATGGCCTGTGACCTTGTCACTGTGTAAGTCCAACAAGAAACAAAAGCAGCACCAAATGGAGTGGTTGGCATAGGGATGATAGTGGCTGAGATAACCTGGAACTCTAGGGTGTCCCATCCCATAGCCCATTCTTCTGAGAGATGTGGAAAAAGACACTGTCTCCCCACTCAGTCTTCAGTTCCTGGGTGACATTCGGATGCTTCTTCCTTCCAGTCTTAGGCTCTGTACCAGCTCTGGAGGTTCACCATGAAATTCTGGGCTCCCAAGTACTGGGGGACAGTGGGTGTGATGGACTGTGTAAGATGAGTCCCAGCTCGCCCTTTCCTCTGCCTTTAACATGCAAGATGAAATCAACGCTTTCTCCCCATGTTGTGCTCATCGTGGTGTTTATCACAGCAATAGAAAGCTAAATAGGTCAGTCACCTAGACTCTGGCCTGGACCCCAAGCCTCCTGATGTTTAGTGTCTTTCCAGGCACCTGTTCTCTGTCACCCTAAACATCTGGAGAAGGTGTATGTGCTGTGGCCTTGGCTGGAGCTATTATGTGCCACAGAGGAATGCTGCATAAAGAAGTACGCAAGGAGCCCTGTGAGGCTTGCTTCTGCTCTGGAGTGCCAAGGAACATGGGTTCTAATTTCCTATAGTGCTAACTTTTGTTCTGTACTGCCACTTTCATTAAATATCCACCATCACACGGGGGAAAATTCCCAATTAGCCTCCCTGTCTCAGCTGGCAGACACTCTGTCTGATTAAATAAGAAGCTGATTTCATGGCGAGAAGATGTATGCCCAGCATCAGGTCAAGGGCTCATCCTGGAGCATCCTGGCACCATGCAGCCAGAGCTCCCATACCTCTCAAAAAGAAATTGCTCCCAATCCTCACCCCCTGGCCATCCCTCATTCTTCTTTCTCTTCTGTGAATTTCACCACCTATTCCTCCACAAATGTGGAGGTAACTTTATAGGACTTGCCTCAGTTAGGGTTGCTATTGCTGTGATGAAACACTATAACCAAAGCAACTTGGGGAAGAAAGGCGTTTATTTTATTTATGGTTCCATATTAACAATTCACTATCAAAAGCACTGTGGGCAGGAACACAGCAGGGCAGGATCCTGGAAGCAGAAACCAATGCAGAAGCCATGGCAGGGGGTCCTGCTTACTGGCTTGAATCCCATGGTTTGCTCAGCCTGCTATCTTATAGAATCCAGGACCACCAGCCTAGGGGTGGCTCCACCCACAATGAGCTGGGCCCTCCCACACTGATTCACTAATAAGAAAATGTCTTATACAGCTTACGCCCTGATCTTAGGAAGACATTTTCTCAATTGAGGATCTCTCCTTTCAGATGACTCTGGCTTGTGTCAAGTTGACATAAAACTAGCCAGCATAGGACTTACTGTTTTGTGTCTATTTTATTTCCTTTTTTGTTTGGTTGATTGTTTTGGTTTTTTGAGACAGGGTCTCACTATGTAGCTCTAGTTATCCTGGAGCTCATTATGTAGACCAGGCTGGCCTCTGCTCACACTCATCTCTGTTTCTCAAGTGCTGGAATTAATGGTGTATGCCATACTGCCATCTAAAAATATTTTTAACATAGAAGTTTAATAATAAAAGGATTCTGGTTATTTATTTTTATTTTATGTATATGAATTTTGTCTACATGTATGCAAGTGCATCATGAGTGTGCATGTACTTGAGGGCTAGAAAGAGGCATTGGGTCCACTGGAATTACATATGGTTATGAGCCACCATGTGGGTGCTGGGAATTAGACCCAGGTCTTCTGCAAGAGCAGCTAGTGCTCTTAGCTGCTGAGCCATCTCTCAGGTCTCTGGGGAGGTTTGTTTGTTTTTGTTTGATTGGGGGGGGTTCTCTTTTGTTTTTATTATTATCATGTATCTGCTCCCCCACCCCCGTCTGATAACTGAAGCTTGTTACTTTTATAATCAGGAAAAGAAAACTGCTTTTATTTTATTTTTAGAAAAAAAGAGAGTCACCTTGGAGCTGTCTAAAAGAAAGTACAGTGTGACTTTCAGGCAAGCATTGGCTTTTTTCTTTTTTTCATCTGTTTGACAGTAATCCCCATTCATTTGCCCAAGGCAATCCTACTTGACATCAGAAAATTGAGGCAGTTTCTGGGATTCAGAATGGGCTCCCCCACTGGCCCTGCGTTGAGCCAGGTAGCAAATTGGGTTAATTATTATGGTACAGGGGCTGAATAAACACCCTGCCTGGCACAGCACCCTCTCGTGCCCACAGAGACCTAGAGAGCCGGGACACTCCAGGCAGATCTGCTGGGTCTTTTTCCTGGTGGAGTATAGGACTAGGTAGAGTCAAGGCACTCATCTTGGTTCTGCTGTATCTGCCTTCCTACCAGCCCACACCTTATATCTGCAGGTGTCAAGGTCATAAGACAATAGATTCAAGCATCTCCTCTTTGGAACTGAGGACTGTGACCATTGAGGACACATGACCACACTTTTTTATAATGAATAAAAAGGGAAGGCGCAAGAAGAGGCCTGGCCAAGTCAGCCTCTGTGACAAGACCCACGGGCATCTTTCCCGATGTCTGCTCTCTCAGACCTGGTGTAGACTGTGTCTCCAGCTCTGTGCACTTCCAAAGACCTGCATCTGACAGTTGCCATCTCTCAATCACAGTGACCATCTTCCACTATGGCTACAGGACCAAGGCTAGAGACCACATATGAACAGGCCTTCTGTGATGGCATCTCAGTCTGCTGGGCACATATCCACACAGTGTGTTTACAACTATATGAAAATATTTGCACAGCCAGGCATAGAAGTATACAAAGAGGCAGAGACAAATGCATCTCTGTGAGTTCAAGGCCAGCCTAGACTACATAGCAAATTCCAAGCTAGCCAGAGTTACATGGTGAAACATTGATATAAAACCAAATAAATAATGAATAAAGAAAAAGAAAAGAAAAAATATATGAATATATACATTTTTTTAAAAAAACACACTGACTTTTACATAAAAATAGTTTTCCACGTTTGACACATATATTCTTGATTGCAGAAGAAAATTCTTAGGCCTAGAGACAGTAGGCAGTTTAGGTACTATCACTGTGATGAATAGTTTTATGTCAACTTGGCACAAGCCAAAGTCATCTGATTGGAGATAATCTCAATTAAGAAAATGCCTCTGGGACTGGAGAGATGGCTCAGTAGTTAAGAGCACTGTCTGCTCTTCCAGAGGACCCCAGTTCCAGACAAACACCAAGGCAAATAAATAAAGTTTAAAAAAAAAAAAAGAAAAGAAAATGCCTCCATAAGATCAGGCTGTTGGCAAGCCTGTAGGGTATTTTCTTAATTAGTGGTTGATGTGTAGGTACCCAATTCATTGTGGGTGGTGGCATCCCGGAGCTGGTGGTCCTTGGTTCTATAAGAAAGCAAGCAGAGCAAGCCATGGGGAAACAAGCTAGTTGGCAGTACTCTCCATGGGCTCTGCTTGGCTTCTGCCTCCAGGTTTCTATCCTAACTTCCTTTGATGATGAACAGTGATGTGGAAATGTAAGCCAAATCTTTCCTTCCCAAGTTGCTTTTGGTCATGGTGTTTTATTACAGCAATAGAAACCTAACTAAGAAAATCATCCAGCTGCAAAGTATGGAGCCAGGGAGCCGAGGCTTCCCCTGAAGCAGTTATCAGATTTCTGTGCTCAGGAAATCCCAGATGGAGCTCCTACAGTGCAGATCATGGGCTTCTCCCCTGTTGCTCATTGAAGACCTAGGGAATCCACAAGCAGCTCCTGGGTGGCTCTCAGATTATGCTGTCCACCTGCCAGGACTATATGAAGGAAGTTCTGACAAAGGAAAGTCTGTAAAGAGCTCAGCATCTGTGACAAAGTTATCATTATCAGATGCTTGCTGGTCTCTTGAGCCCACTCCCATCTGGGTCTTTTGGGTGATTTCTAAAGTCTCTCTGGCTTCCAGGTCCGGGTTACTTTCTACTTAAAGAGATATCAGCCCTATGCCCTGACCACCCACTGTCCCCCACTACTTGGGAGCCCAGAATTTCATGGTGAACGTCCAGAGCTGATTCTAAGCCAGGAATCTCACCTAGAGGTTACTGTAGCATTATTTACAGATGAAGTAAGTGTGTTACAGAAAAGCTATGCAGGACTGAATATGTCACTCAATGGTAGAGCACTTGGTGCCCCAGCTGGACCCTTAAGACATTTGGCCTTGGCCTTCATGAAAGACATAAACTGGGAAGAAGAGGGGAGGGGGACAGAGGGAGGCCACATAATGAATAAAAAGGAGGAATAAACCCCAGTGCACGAGCAGATTATCTTATTTAATTATTATTTAGTGTGTGTGTGTGTGATCTACACATATATCTAGGTATATGTGCACATGGGAAGTGTGCATATGGATGGAGGCCAAAAGTCATGTGTCTCCCTTGGTTGCTCACTATTTTTAAGTATCCTTTTAAATTTTTGTTTTTATTTTTATTTTTTTAAACACTTTTATTTATTTATTTGCCTTGGTGATTTGCCTGGAACTAGAACTACAGACAGTTGTTAGCTGCCATGTGGGTGCTGGGACTTGAACCCGGGTCCTCTGGAAGAGCAGAGGGTGCTCTTAACCGATGAGCCATCTCTCCAGCCCCCTTGTTTTTATTTTTAATTGTGTTTAAACAGGTCTGTTGTAGGAATGCTATGTGCATCGAATGAGTGCAGTACCTTGGGAGACAAGAAGAGGTTGTTGGGTTCCCAGGAAGTGGAATTACATCGTGGATGATAGAAAATGAACTCTGACCCTCTATAAAAAACAGTAAGTTCTCTTGATCATTGAGCCATCTCTCTAGTCCCTTCCACCACTGTTTTTATTTGTTTTTGCTTTTAGAGAGTGTCTCTCACTGAGTCAGGTGGTCCCTGGCCAATGAGCTCCTGGGATCCATTTGTCTCCATCCATTCCACCCTAGCATTGGGATTACAGACACACACCATGATGCCTGATTTTTACATGTGTGCTTGGGGATTAGCACTCAGGTCCTCATGTTTGTGTGGCAACCCTTTATAAACTGAGCCATCTCTAGTGCCCACATCAACATATTTATATTGTATTAAGACCAGGAGGGGTTTGCAAGAGGCCAGAACAAAGAAATAATCAATGATTAATGGGAAAGAACTGGTAAATTCTTCATATTTGATAGCTATATATCATAGACATGAATTAAGTCATCACATTATGTGCCCCATTAATAGGCACAGTTGCCATGTGTCAATTAAAGTTTCAAGGGCTATCAGGTATGATACAGGAGGGAGTGGAAATTAACCCCTCTTAAGCATCCATAGCACACTGGGCATCATTATGCCCTTTATCAAGCAGACTGCTTTTAACCCTCCCAGCAGGTGGGAGGACAATGTCCATAGTTTGAATTCAGAAGCAGAAAAATGGAGACTTGGGGAGGTCAGGGTTAAACCTGTGAGTCCAGGTCAGAACTGGAGTCCTACACTTGGTTCTCAGCCTGAGCCAATTCTTTAGCCCTCCCTGCTTCTGGTTCACTTTGGGGACACTGCTGTTCTGGCCATGCTCTGTAGGCAGCTGCAATGGGACTGGAGCTGCCCTGGGCTCTGTGCCACAGGAGGTGTCTTCCAGCTGTCAGCCTCCTCTCCTGGCTGGATGAGGCTAGTCTTCCTCTCTGCCCTGCCCTATCCTCAGGACCCTACACTACCTTCTTCTGTTCAGTGCCTTCATTCTCTCCCAGCCTTATGGGTCCAGCTGCTGTCCATTTCTCCCATGAATGATGGGTGCTGGGAGAGTAACAGGTCTCCTTACCGTGGGGTTACACCCTCATTACTCTGTTTTGATTTTGACAACACATGATAAAGGGAAACTTAAAAACCTTAAGTGACGGCCTCCCTACGAGAACATGCCTCTCGCAAAGGATCTCCTTCGTCCCTCTCCAGAAGAGGAAAAGAGGAAACACAAGAAAAAGCGCCTGGTTCAGAGCCCCAATTCCTACTTTATGGATGTGAAATGCCCAGGATGCTATAAAATCACCACGGTCTTCAGCCATGCACAAACGGTAGTCTTGTGTGTTGGCTGTTCCACTGTCCTCTGTCAGCCTACAGGCGGAAAAGCAAGACTGACAGAAGGATGCTCCTTCAGGAGGAAGCAGCACTGAGAAGCACTTGATTCAAGATGAGTGGGAACCATCCCAATAAACACATTTTGGATATATATATATATATGTATATATATATATATATATATACCTTAGGTGACCTACTCAGAGTCCCTCGGACCTTGAAATGAAACTCAAACCCATGACCTTAGACTCTAACTCAAGGCTCTGTGAAGTCTCAGAGGTCAAGAGCCAATGAAGCCAAGGCACGGAAGCATTAAAAACCACTCAAGACCCCAGCTACCCAAGGCAACACCAAAAAGAGAATCCAAGGTACTGCCCCCACTAGAGACAATGGGAACCCCATAGTAGACACATAGTCCAGTAATTGAGGAGTCTGCCACAATGGGAGCAACTAGAGACAAGGTGACACTCTCCCCAATGAGGCTTTGACAGGACATCCTTGTTGTTCAGAATATCCTGGCAAATCCAGGGAGCCAGCCAGGAGAAGAACTCTGCAGCTCGCAGGCTAGATCTTTTAGAAACTATTCACCATAGTCAAGCTATTAGGAAGAGAAAATGTCCACTTGTCACAGGAGTGACAGCAGGGCTCAGAGTGTGTACCTACAACTTTGTGGGGTGAACAAGTAGACACAGGAATTCCGTACACCAAGGAACAGTGTCCCCGAGTTTGCAATGGGAAGAATAAAGCTAAGTTCACAGTTGTGCCACCTTTTAGAATGTGTGCTATACAGGAACCACAGTCAATTTCACCAATGCTTTAGAGGCTCTCGGGAGGTAGGCCAAAATTTGACCTCTGAGGGGTCAATTTGGGCCAATGCTCACAGGCTCATGAGTAGAAGGGTGAGCTCCACCCAAGGGAAGGACATCACCTGCTTTTAGTTCTGGCATAAACCCCAACAAATGCTGGGGTCTCTGACTTCTCAGCTCTGCTTTTCATGCTGTGTTCCCAGAGCCCTTGTGTTCCCATCAGTCATTAGGGTATGGGGGGGGGGAGCATCAGGAAGGGCAGCAAGAAAGTAGGAGAAGTACCCATCCAAAAGGTTTCTATCCCTTCTCCATATTTGGGCTGTTTTTTCTTCACCAGAGGTGGGTTAAAGAGGCAAAGGGATCTGGAAACAGGGACCAGTTTTGAATCTGTGGCAGCTAGACCACGTTCAGGACTGGCCAGCTCCACTCCATCTCTGGGTTCTGGAAATGGTAGGATGTCCCTTAACAGCACCGGGTTTTCCTACTAGGAGGGAACCGGCACATTGCTCACACCCACCTGTCCTAGGATCCAAAAGCTCCCAGAAAGGATGCGGACCACAGTGATGGAGAAAAGGCGGGTCCTAAACCTGGGAAAGAGGTGAAGAAGAAGAAAAGGAGAAGAAACTTGGGAGAGTTGCGGATGTGTTGTCTTTTCCAACATATCCGGAAGACTTTCAAGCAGTTGATCTTGTGGAGTTACACCCACAGGAATTCTCGTTCAGGGGACTTGCTACTGAGTCCCCAAAGCGAAACCCCAAACATCTAGACTGTGCTGGGCTCTCCTAGCTCCGTCGCTACATCACCCAGCCCTGGCTTTCAACCACCCTCTGGCTCACCTTTGGGCAGTTTGGATGCGTTCTCTTGAATCCATGAGAAGAGATGGGCGAAGTCACAGTCGCATAGCCAGGGGTTCCCATCCAGGCGCACGGTGCGCAGCGAGGGCAGTGCATCCAAAGCCGCCACGTTGAGGCTGCGCAGGTTGTTGTCATTGAGTTCCAGCACCTGCAGCGACTCCAGGCTCTCGAAGGCGGCCTCGTGCACACCGGCCAGGTGGTTATTGGCCAGACTCAGCTTGACCAACCTCCCGGCCGAGCGGAAGGCTCGGGCGCCCAGCTGGGTAAGGTTGTTGTAGCTCAGGTCCAGGAAGGCCAGCTTGGCCGAGCCGCTGAATGTGCCCTCCTCCAGAGAGCGCAGCGAGTTGTTCCTGAAATCCAGATAGACCAGGTCTCCATAGAAGATGAAGAAGTCCTCGGGGATCTGCTGGATTCGGTTGCCGGCTACTAGCAGCTTGCGCACGTCCAGGGGGAAGGGATCAGGCACGCTGGGTAGCCCGCGATCACGGCAGTCCACCGTGTGAGGGTCGGTGCAGGCACAGCCCGCGGGGCACGCGCGTCCTGGCCCGAGCAACATCAAGAGGCTACCGAGCCCCAGCGCCGCAGCGGCACTGGAGGGGCGGCGGGGGACAGCGCAGAAACTCATAGCCTGAGAACTCCGGCTCTTGGAGAGAAGCAGGCGCAGCGGGGCCGTGGCTGCGGGGCGCCGGGAGCCCTAGGGCAGCGGCGCGGGGCAGGGAGACTGCTCCCAGGAGCGCGGGGGCGATGAGAGTGTGACGGGGACAGAGCGACCTGGGGTGTCCGGACAGCGAGGAGGGAGGAGGCAGAGAAGAGGCGCTGGACGCCGAATTCCCCTGTACAGGAAACCGACCCTCTGGAACATTCCAAGGTATACATAAGAGGGGATCGCAGTGGGAGCCCAGCGAGACCCTACTCGGGCGGGGAAGTGGGACCTGTCGCACGGACCTGGCCAGCGGTGCTCAAGACTAAGTTCGGTGACCGATCCCTGGAGCGATTTCATTGGGCGTGTCTGGGGCATGCGCCTGCAGCGCCACCCTCCTGTCTGCCAAAGGGGCCCAGGTCACTCTAGTTCCAAGTCCTGGACAATGCCCGCAGGCTGTCAAGTCCCGGTCTGGGCCTGTGAAGCTGAGTATGGGCTAGGCTCCAAGATGACTGGGCTTCCCTCCTTCCTCCTACCTGCTTTTGGTCACCTCCTCCTGGAGGATGTGAGCTTGGGTAGAGTGGTTGCCAGAGTCCTGCTGTGACTGGAAAGATGGCCCAAGCCAGTCAGCATTTTCCATGCTGTTTCTGAGCTTGGGGATTGAACTGATTGTCCTCCCAGCATGGATCTACTGTGGCTCCAAGCAAGGCCACAGCAAGAGGCACTGGGCAGTTTGGAAGTGGGTTAACTGGGTGGCCTGAGATCAGAGCCTCTGGGGCCCCCTGAACTCCTATGGAACTGTCAATGAAATGGGGAGGGTAGCTGATACCTTGTCACTCACTGGGAGGACTGAAGAAGGCCAGAAGCAGAGTTCGGGAGTTACCAACTCTTTGTGTTCCCCATCAACCTTTCATTTTGATGCCCCAGGAAAGTGATTTGATCAGAGCTTAGAGCTCTAAAGAGGTGAGGTGGTCTTAGACAGTGGTAGAATTACTTCCTTGTGATTCCTCAAGACAAGCTCCGGCTTTCATCACAGCAGCTTTGATTGTTTACCTTGGGAAAGGCCCCACAGAGCTACAAGGAAATTTAATCCCAATACCCTGGAAATGAAAAGCTCAGCCCCTGTCCCAAAATAACTCAGGGAACAGCTGTCAACTACAGGCCTCCATGGCCCCTGCCCCAGGCCCTGGCTGGGATGAGGATTGGTGGAGCCAGAAATTCCCAAGCCCTAGATCTAAGTCTAGATATTATTCCCAGTTTGGAAGGGAGTTGGATGACCTCTTTTTCTAGTTTGGAAGCCAGCTGGTACCTCGGAGCCAGGGATCAGGCAATGGAGCCTTTGGGGTGGAGCCAAGGGCCCAAGAGAATAGCAATTGCATGAATTCCAGGAGGGGCTGGCTGTTGGGCCCCTCAGTAGCTCCTCCCTTGCATTTCCCATGCCACCAAGAGAGACCTGCGGTCCCTTGTCTGGTATCCCCACTCTCTCCCGAGACTCCAGAATGCCCTTTCAATCCCCAGTTTCAGGTTTCTGTCTCTTAATGAGGCAGTATGGGGTGGGAAAGATCTGGATGGATGAAGGTGTGTGGTGTGCTGTTGAAGAGGCAAGTGGGAGGCTAGAATATACTCATGCCACTACTCTCCATAGTCTACAAAAGCATCCTGAAAAGAGAGATGTTTCCCCTTTCAGCCGTCAGTTCTGTTCTGATTGCACCAGGTCTGAGCAATACCACAGTCTCTGTTGGAGCTCCGAGCATTTTTGTCTTGGGACACCTGATCCACTGAGCTGACATTTTGTCCTCCTTTGTAAGTGTAAGTCTAAGTAGGCATAGGTATCTTTCTGCCAAGAGATCTGACTGGCTGCAACTCTGCACCAAATCAGGTTTCCATTCCTTCCTCCTGGTGTCAACTCCTGGGCCTGACCACAGACTTATAGGACAGGTTCCTTTGTTTTTCTAAAGTCTTCCCAGACCTTGTCTGTTAAAATTCAGCCTGGTGAGAGGTGGGCTTTAATCTAGAAAATGGACATGGAGAGTAAACATGGCGCTCACTCATGGGTGACTTTGATCAAGAAAAACAGTTACTTTTTCCCTAATACATGCATCACATTCAGCCAGCAAACGCTCACAAAACAGGCCAGACTTGATAGCAAAATAATGCAAGAGGTTTCCAAAACCAAAACAGCTGAGAAATGCTTCTCCTTAGCTATGACTTTCTTGTCCTGAAGAGAAAATGCTTTCTCTGCCCTTACACAGACAGCTTGAGGGGAATTATTTGTGTGGAAACGTGACTTGGAAAATGTTGTAGAAGCCACGCATGGGGAAGTGGCCACAAATCTCCCTCTCGGGAACTCCTTTGTTTTCACTTTGACTGTCTCCCCAAATCCCTTGGATCCAAATCTGTTATTGTGCTTTGATTTTTAAATTATTATCAACAGGACATGGCTGAGGCCCATAAGATTTAGGAGGCCCCTAATGCTGTAGGGCTCTCATTCCTCGGGGAAATGAAAGCTTTTCTACCTCTGATATTTCTTCCCCTTGCAAGAAGCACAAAGCCATGACCTCAGCAAGGTCATTTGATGAGTCAGAGATAGGGGCTGGAAATAGAATGCAGGCATTGTGGGTCCACACCTGTGCTACTCACCCACCCTCCATGCACCCACTTGGGACAAAGCCTCTTAGGCAGAGGGCAAAGTACAGATAAAGGGGCCTGGAGACGATTCCAGAGTGTTTGTCTATCAGAAGTGCTCCTGTGTTTATTGTCAAAGACAACATATCGTGATTCCTATTCACGATATGGGGTATAAATGCCCAGTGTATCCTGATGAGTGTGGTTAAAACATAAGGTTCGGGTCACTGAGATGGCTCTGTGGGTAAAGGTGCTTGAACTGAGTTCAACCCTTGGGACCTACACAGTGCAGGGAAACAGAAAACTCCTACAAATTGTCTTCTGCCCTACACAGGAGCAATGTGGCACATGTGTGCCCACACACATACGCATTGGCACACGAAAATCAGAAGTTTGGGTCCCCAGGAGCTAGAGTTACAGATGGTTGTAATCCATCACGCAGGTGCTAGGAATTGAACCTAGGTCCTCCAGAAGAGCAAACGACCAGTGCTCTTAATTCTTGAACCATCTCTTCAGCTCCAAATAAATACATATATTTTTAAATTATTATAAGATCCTATTCTGCCTTCTCCATCGACCCTTCAAAAATCCCGAGAACTCCCTGTGCTTTCCAATCTTCATTCAGAGATCTTCCTGTCTGGTCCTTTTCTCGTTCTTGTCAATTATCCAGGAGGTGAGGCCTCTGTGAGCTGTATGCCTGGAAGTCCCCTGGAAAATCCCCTAAGTAGGGTCAGGGTCCTGACAGCAAAATAAACCCAGCAGACAGGCTTTCCCCTTTTGCTGCCACACTGACATATAATTAGCCAAAGCCCCAGCCAGGCCTTGACTCCTAAGCAAAATGATGCCAATATGTCAAATGCTATGTTGGAATCATAAACAATGTGGCTGGTGTTTGGTGATGTCATTTGGATTGCTGGTGTGAATCACTTTGTGATCAGTGCCTGGGCAGGAGACATGAGGACATCCCCTTGTCCCCCAGGGATGAGAACATACTCTAGTCCTTTTCCTGAAGCACTTTGCAGATGCAGAACATACTCTGTACTCTGTGTCCCCTATTAAATGGCCAATCTCAACTTCCCACTCTTCTGCACCATCACCACAGAGGGTGCTATAAGCCGTTCACACAGGTCCCAGGAGGAAAACAGAGGCAGGTGTTTATTCTGCATACACACACACACACACACACACACACACACACACACACACACCCCTTTTTCCAGCTCTGGCTGGCTTGTATAGAATGTAGGCACTATTCCCTAATTTTTCTCAGTAGTTTGGTTATTCTGAATATGAGCAAGTTAACAGGACTCAGGAGATGGGGTCAGTTCATTGGCCTGGCTCAAAGAGATATGTGTTCTTTGCTCATGCCTAGTGCTCCTAATGTCAGCCATCCATCCATCAAATGTGTGACCTTAGGTGAGGCTGGAGAAGAATGGGGCTAATGGCATCCCATCTGTCCCAAAGAGAAAAGCAAGAATCCCAAGTATCATCATCCCACAGGCAATATATGTTCCAGCAAGCCCTGGTATCACCCATTCCCAATTTCTCTCTGCCTATCTTCATCTTTTATCAACTGGCCACTCCCTGTTATCTCCTTACCCAAGCCATGTAGCACTCCAACTGCTATCTGATGTCTACCCCTGCCCAACTCCCAACTCATGCTTCCAGTACTCAAGGAAGCCAAAGTGACCATTGAAAATATATATCAGAATATGTCACCCCTACTCAGATAATGATGATGAGTTCCTGTGTGTAACTGGAAGATTTCTAAGATCTCAGGATCCCACTTTCAGATGTTCCTTGAGCAGAGGTGGAGTCTGTGGCCTGTTTCTGCAAGACAAATTAAGACAATGATGAAAGATGTCACATTTGAGATTGGGTGACAAAGGAGAGATGATTCCTTCTATGTTGCCAGCAGACTGTCACCTTCTTGGCTTGCACAGTCGATGGAACAAGCTGCCAGCTTAGAATGGCCCACATGGCAAGGATTGGAGGGTGACCTCAGAACAATAGCCCATGAGGAACCAAGCCTGGCCAACATCCACAGGAGCTTACAGTGGAGCCTTCCCAGTTGAACTTGAAGTTGCCCACAGGCTAACTCAAAATAGTTTCTCACCCAGAGAAACTGATATAAAACCATGTATAGTTTAAAGCTACTAAGTGAAAATGGGGGTGCAATTAGTCATTATAGCTAACTAATACATTCACTTGGTATAAAATCTCACTATGCCTAGCTCTATGTATCTTTTCCACAAGACTTATGACCATTTCTTGTCTATAGTTCACTAACCTCTGGTTAGCCTGTGTAAGGATTCTTGGTACATAGCACCCACGTGGTTAAACCCAACATGGTGCCAACAGAACACGCTGCATACAGAGGGCACTCCCCTAGGCATGCCTACATAAATCTGTGCCCACCCATCCTCTTAAAAGGAGATGCCATGTGAAAGAAAAAAAGTGTTGTATTTTTCTCCTTTGCTTCTCTGACCATGTACTCGCCTGGCAACTCTCTTGAATAAACTCTAGTGTGGCGCTGATTGTGTGTGTGTGTGTGTGTGTGTGTGTCTGATGTCACAAAGGAAACCAACATTTTGGTACCATGACTTGGATAGGCGCTCTCCTGAGCTTAGGTGCCCATAGGCCAAGAGATCCTGATCCAGGGCTCACTACCAGGCCACCTTCTGTCTGCCCTAACCTAGCTTTTTCAAACACCACCATCCTGCATTGGTAAGTTTTCCGTTCCAGTCAGTGCAAACATGAACTGCTGATCGCTGGGTAGTACTCTAGTGTCGCGCCCACCTCGCCGGCAAGGAAGACGC
Organism: Sigmodon hispidus; assembly: GCA_004025045.1. NCBI lineage: Eukaryota > Metazoa > Chordata > Mammalia > Rodentia > Cricetidae > Sigmodon > Sigmodon hispidus. The sequence goes on from PVIH01010562.1 coordinate 29,686, forward strand.
AACACCAGATTCTTCTGCAGCAACAGCCCAGGTCCTTTATTCCTTTATTCGGCGTGTACACTCTTCTTTCTTCTCTCTCCTTCTCCTACCCCTTCCCCCTGGCTCTCGGCTTAAAAGCTCTCCGGTGATCCGCTCACTCCCTGCCACGTGGATGCTGCCCATTGGGCCATGCATGCGGACGCTCATTGGCGTGATCACCTCACGCCAAATAAGCAGTTTCCCCTAGGGAGCGCTCGCCGTCGGGGAAGGTGGAGGGCGGAAGCCGGCGCCGTTTTAGGCTGTAGCTCGATCACAGCTCCCGACACTCTAGCCTCTCAGAGGACCACTCCGCCCCCAGCCACAATCTTCACCGGTCACGGCTGTTCCTTGTCTCCTGACACTCATTTCTGGCCTCCCCTGCTATCGAAGCCCAGACCAGATTTTTGGATCCTGCTCCTGGACTCTGTCCCCAGAGCTCCGCCCTAATGTGTACTGTAGGTGCTGACAAGTTCCTATCGGTAGTGCCTGCTTGTCTTGTTCTTGTTTTTTTTTTTTTCTTCCTGCAAAGTCATTGCTCTGGCTGTATCCTCTGTATAGACAGCTCCTCTGCCCCCAGCTCCCAGCTTTACTGGTGCCCTTCTATCCTTTGGATTTTCTTGTTCCAAATATCATCTCCTCTGCAGGCCTGCTTTAACTTCCCAGCTTCTCCATCACCCTAAACTTTCCTTGTCTTCTTGTCAAAATGTTCATTATCACCTGATGAGGCCTCGCTTTCCTGTTTCTCTGCTTGTTCACTCTATTGCCCCTCATTAAAATGGAATTGGAACACTGTATTAGTCAGGGTTCTCTAGAGGAACAGAACCAATGGAATGAATGTGTTACAAAGGGAATTTATCGGGTTGGCTTGCATAACAATCTGTACAGTCCGGCAGTGGCTGTCTGCACCCTGGAAAGGCTGAGAACCTGGTAGCTGATTGCTAACTTTGGAGGCTGGATGCCTTAGCAGTCCCCATTTGGTGCTGAAAGTCTGGAGAATTCCTGGAGAGCCTCTGGCATCAGTTCAGGTTAGAAAGCCAAAGAAGGCAGATTCTGATGGCCGTGGAGGGTGGTGGTGGCAGTGGCAACAGTACAGACTCACTCACTTACTCATCAGCAAGAAGCCATGTCAGATGTCAAGCATTGCTTTCTCCTGGATCATTTTTATATCTGGGCCACTAGAAAGTACTGTTTACTCTTGGGGAAGGGTTTGTCTTTTCAGTTAACCCTTCTGGAAATGTCAAAAACCCACTCCAAAAGGTGTCTCTACATTGATTCCAAATCCCAACTGAAATGGGAGTGTTAAGCTTGAGTACAGTTGGCACTCAAAGCCTTGGCCCTTGTACCCATTTGCATTCAAAGCTATCATTTCTCTATATGTGTGCTTCCTCTGCACAAATGTTTTCACCCATGCATTCCTGTGTTGAGGCTAGAGGCTGACTTCAAGTGTCTTCCTTTTCCATTATCCACCTCATTCCTTTTTTTTTTTGAGACTGATCTCCTACTGAAGCAGGAGCTAATTATTTGGCTATTCTAGCTGGCCACCAAGACCCTGAGATCCTCCTCTCTCCTTGCCCCTTCTATCCCCTAGTTCTGAGATTACAGGGATGCATTGCCATATCTGGTTTTTATATAGGTACTGTGAATACAAATTTGGTTTCTCATGGTTGCAGAGCAAGCCCTTTCTCCTCAGTCCCAAAGTTAGCATACCTAGGCTGCTTCCATTCTACAAACAAGATCTTCATAGATGCATCTGTAAAGTGGGGGCTCATGCTGGTTACTGGAGGGGTACTCAGTGAAGAGGGACATCGTGAAAGTGGGGACATTTCTATCCACTCTTTCAGCAAACTCAATCTCTTGCCTGCTAGAGAGTCCAGAGCAAGGCACTGAACTGGATCTCTAGGGGAAAGATGTGGAGATAGCCCCAGTTCTCAGTGACTCAGTCTCCTTGAAATGACAAAGCATAGGCAGCGCAGAGGACAAAAGACACAGACTCACTGTTTACCATAATTGAGGAGCGAGCACCTCAGACTCATAAATGTCACCAGCATTTGTAGGAGTCAGGGGTGCCAGGGAAAGGTACATCTTGACACCATTGACTGCATCTCCCAATTGGAACACACAGCCGTGTGGCTTCATGCTTCTGTGCCCTGGCACACAGCATCCCTTCTGCCAGTCCACCTGGCAGGCTTCTGCACATCCTTGAGACACAATGCATTCCTGTGTGACTTTGACCTTCCCAGGTACAGCCAGCCCTTTTCTCCTCTGTATCTCCTGCAGTCTAAGCTCTCGGGCCTGCCCTGTGTGAGGTGTTTCTGGGTGATAAGTTTGTCTCCTGCTTTGGGTGGTTTATAGAGCTCTGAGGTGAAAAGAGATCCCTCTGAGCAAGGACAGCAAGAAAAGATCTCTTTTTTCTATGAGCAAAAACGACAGTGTCCTCTCTGTCCTTATATCCTGGAACCCTGCAGAGAACAGATCCCGGAGCCCATGCTCTCTGCATTTTTGTCAAATAAATGAACGAGTGCATGCTTGTAGGGACAAATGAGCCTGCTGTCCAGAATGATAATTGGACAGAGTACTTGAAGCCTGAATTACTTTGGAAAGCTCATATTGCCCAGACTGCTGCACGGCTTTGTTCTAATCCTCCTTACTCATTGTCTCCTTTCACCTTGTGTATACTGACCAGCTAGAGCTGAGGAAATGTCTCAGTGGGTAAAGTACCTGTCCATATAAGTAGGAAGACCTGAGTTTGAATCCCTAGCACCCACTTTTTTAAAAGCCAGGCATGGCAGTATGTGCTTGTAACTCTAGTGCTGGAGGTGAAAAGACAGACAGGTCCTTGGAGTTCATGGGCCAGCCAGCCTAGCCAATTGGTAAGCTCCAGGTTCAATGAGAGATCCTGCCTCAAAAAATAAGGTGGAAAAAAAAACCCAGCAAAGATGCTTGATACTCACCTCTGGCCATATCTCATACATACATACTCACAAGCACACACATATAAAGGCTTACACAGATACAAACCTGAGATGCACATTTACATATAACAACTAGTAGTAAATTCTTCCTCTTCTTTATTTCTTTTTTTTTTTTTTTCATTGCTCTTGATGTTGTTGGCTTGATTTTTCAAGTCAGGGTTTATCTGTGTAGCCTTGGCTGTCCTGGAACTCACCCTGTAGACCAGGCTATCCTCAAACTCACAGAATCTCTGACTCTGCCTCCTGAGTGCTGGGATTAAAGGTCAGTACTTTCATGTCTGGCACTGAAAGTTTTAAATATTGGATCTTGAGAGCTTGTTTGCAGGCTGTAGTTGGGGAGCCTGGCTACCTGTGTATTAACAATCCACTTTCCTTTATTGAGGAGGGCTGTTCTCTTCCATGGAGCACTCAGCTTTGGTAGGGATGTACATGGAGCATTGATGCTCACCTAGCAAACCAAATCAGCCAAGTTAGCCCTTGTGATAAATAAAGTAACAAATGTCAAAACCAGATCACTCTCACATCGCAAAAGATTTTTGAAAGTTACCTTTCTTATATTTATTTGACATGAACATGTGCATGAGTCAGTGTGTGGACACACTAGTATCATAGTAGGAAGAGTCTGTGGTAGCTGATCCTCTCCTACCATGTGGATCCCAAACATTAAAACTCAGGTCATCAGGCACCTTAACCCACTGAGCCTTCTTGCTGGCAAACACACTAAAGTTTACAGTCTTGGACCTGCCATTTGTATCTCACTGCTGAGAGGCTCTGAAGCTGCCACCACCAACTCCTCTATCTTCTGAGACCCAGACACACTCACATCTTCATGCACACCTCTCACCACCAGGTGTGTCTTTCAGAGAGAACAGATTAGAAACCCAACAAACCAGTGAGAGGCACAGAACAAAGCCATGAGGCTTCTTTCTAGTAAATGCGGAGGTGGTATTCACAGACTACTTTATGTGAATCTGTATGTGATTTGCATACATTTGCATGCTTTTCCCAAAGCATCCTACTGAGTTCACAGAACAGAACATTATCCAGTAAAGAACACCTTAGCCGAAGACATTTGATTTCAGATGACACTCTTTCTGTATTCGTGAAGACCCCTGAGGCTGCACAAAACACAATGCTTTCTTGATAAAAATAGTCATCATGGAACCAGAGAGATGGTACAATGGTTAAGAGCACTAGTTGCTCTTCCCAAGGACCCAAATTCAATTTCCAGCACCCATATAGTACTCATAGCTATCTGTAACTTCAGTTCCAGGGAAATCTGATGTCCTTTTCGGGTCTCTGCATGTACTGCATGCACATGGTAAACATAGAACACAGGAAAAATAACCATACACATAAAATAAAGATGAAGGTTATTAAAAAAAGTCATCATGATCAGGAGACCATCCATTACTTAAGTGAGCACTTTTGAAGTGTTAGGTGTGGCTTTCTGAGTTTTAAATATATAATACTTTAAGCACAGCTATCTCAAAGCAGCTCAGTTATTCTCCCCCACTTGACAGGTGAAGAAATTGAGGCCCATGTGGTCAAGGCTGCACAGCTTGTCATGTTCTTCTAATAAGGCCATCAAGACTCCATTCATTGGCATTGTAAGTATTGTTGTTTGAGCACCTACTGGGGCCAGCTACCCCTTCAGGCACTGGGTACACTATAGTGGATAAAGAAGGCAAAGCCAGAACTGTCACTGAGTACCCGTAACATCATTAAGAGTAAGGTGAACTTCTATAACAAAAAGAATCCAGGCTGATTAGAGAACTAGGAACTAGGGCTGGAGAGATGCCTCACTCAGTGATGAAAATGTCTAATAGCCAAGTGCATGTTTAAAAAATAAATAAATAAAAAGCCCCAGCTGGGAGGTACATGACTTTAATCCCAGAACCCAGAAGGCAAAGGCATGTGAATTTCTTTGAGTTTGAGTTTGAAACCAACCTGGTCTACATATTGAGTTCCAGGCCAGCTAAGACTATACAGCGAGACGCTGTCTCATGTAAGGGAGGGGAAGCTGAACACAGTGGTGTACACTTTTAGTCTCAGTGATGGGAAGGTAGAGACAGGGGGATGTCTGGGGCTTCCTGGTTAACTGGAAGACTCCTAAAGACAGACAGCTTTGGTCTCCAGACTCTGTCTCTCTGTCTCTCTGTCTCTCTGTCTCTCTGTCTCTCTGTCTCTCTGTCTCTCTCTCTCTCTCTCTCTGTCTCTGTGTGTGTATGTGTGTGTGTGTCTGTCTGTCTGTCTGACAGAGAAACAGAGAGAATGTAGGAATGGATTACTCTTAAGAGGTTCTTAGATGTAAGTTCAAGTTCAATGCCTTGCTTCCTCCACAAAGGCATACAAAACATCCAAGAACCTCCCACTGCATCTCTGCAAAGCCCTTAGATGTTGTCTTTACCAGCTAGATGAGGCTGGGCTGCACCTCCTGATACATCAGGGAGAAGGGATGAGAGCTAAGGGACCACACTCAGGGTACCAAAGCCCAGCCTGCCACCTGCCCTTTGTGTCAGTGGCCTGTGGCCATATCTGATTGTGAGGGAGATGGGGAAAGGGTTCTGCCAAGGGCATGAGGAGGGTGGCATGGTGGATTTGCCAGAGATGACAGGTTTGAGATGAGTAGATAATATTCAAGGGATGATGTCCACGGTAAACCATGCAATGAAGAAAAGGAACAGGGAGTGACTGGAGATGGCATGGGGTAAAATTGGTTGACAAAGTCCTCAGCTCTTGTCACTGTCCTTACCTGACCCAATCACATCCACATACACTGTAAAGATGCCCAGGGCTTAGCAGAGCTTTGGCACTTCCTGAACTCGGTAAGGTCACCTTATACCAGCTGAGTAGCCAGGTGTTCCATCCAAGCAAGGCTTTACTGGCCCTGACTGATTATCTACAGCCTTTTAGAGATAGTGTATCTATCCTTTTGTTCTTTCTCTCTATTGTTTTGTTTTTTATTTTATTATTTTGTCTTATTTTTGACTCAGGGTCTCATTTTGTAGCTCTGGCTGGCCCAGAACTCACCATGTAGCCAGGCTGTCCTCCATCTAACTTGAGGAGATCCACCTCCACCTGCCTCTGTCTCTAAGTGCTGGGGCTAACGGCATGTGCCATCATGTCTTGTTTTTGTTTTTATTCCTAAAATCCTTTAAAGTACCTAATAAAATTATTGTTATCTTCTTTTTAATTTTTTTGAGATTTATTCATTTTTTATATGTATGTGTGCTTTGCCTGCAGGTATGTTTGTAGATTACATTCATACAATGCCCATAGAGGCCCAAAGAGGATGTTGGATGTTCTGGAACTGGAGTTGCAGAAAGTTCTTATCTGCCACATGGGTGCTGAGCTCTGTCATTTCCTTTTGATGAAAAAAGAATTCATGAGTTGGAAATGTTTGATCTAATTACATGCCAGAAGTTAGCCAGGCAGGGTGGCACACACCTTTATTCTCAGCACTTGGGAGGCAGAGGCAGGTAGATCTTCTAGTTTGAGGCCAGCCTGGTCTACCAAGAAAAAGAAAAAGATACAATTTTAGGAGCTTCTGTGGGGTGGGAACTAGGGGAAAGGGCATCTTAGGGCAGAGCAGTGGCTCAGTGGGTAAGGAGAGACTGGAGATATTAAAGGGGGCTGCACCAAGGCACAAAGCCCAGCCTGCCATTTCTTTCCTTTCTGAATGTGCTCTGTGGATATACCTACTTCCCAGAGGAGCTGGGCAGCCCCAAGAGTTCAGTCTCTGGTGACAGTAGGGTCCTCTTGGCTGTGACACATAAGGCAAATGGCATCATATGAAGATCGAAGGCAACAGGAAGGGATGACTGAGCAGAGCAAGAGAGTCAGGAATTCTGTTGTTTTACAGCAATTCATTATTGGAAGACCTCATTCTCCCCGCAGCGCGGCTCTATAACATCCGAAGAAGTGAAAGGTGGAAGTCCGGTCATTTCTCAGCACTGATTTTACAGGTTAATGAAACACTCATAGGTAGATTCATAGTCCTGTTGTTGGGACTGCCTGTGCCTTTACGATTGCAATTCTCTCTCCTTCTCTCTGGAGCTCATCTCTGTCTGGAACACACTCTCCATTTGTTTGTGCTTCTGTACACCCTTCCAAACTGTGGTCATGGCTCCACAGCTAAAAGCACTTGCTGTTCTTTTAGGAGACTCAGTTTTGTTTACCAGCACCCACATCAGGTGATTTCTGGCTTCCTGGATGGACAGGGCTGGATTGTTCTCATATTAAGATGTCCTCCTTAGACCCTTCCATGGCTGCTCCTCTCCTCACCATTCTTCTGCAAAGGCTTGGTGCTCTTCTGGCCCCACAGAGTTACATGTTTGCTCCCACCTCCACCTCTACCCCCAAGCCATGCACATGTTCAGTGAAGACCCTCATCTTCGAGAAACATGATTAAAGGTTAGTAATATAGGCAGAGAGTCTCTGTGGTGTCAAACTCCAGAAATAGCATCCTCTAGCCTAAAATCACTAAAATATATTCATTTTTTTTCACTAACACTTGAATAGCATTAGAACCAAGTAACCAGCCCCCATCACCCTTTGCTACAGCTTCCTTACATCTGCTCAGTGGTTACAGAATCCAGACTCTACCTCCGGTACTCACCAAAGCCTCAACTCTCTCACCTTCTCTGTCCTTCCCCATCCTGTTCCTGGGTTTCTCATTGTCTTAGTGTGACCTCTCCCAAGCCCAGAATTCTGGCTACAAAAAAAAATTCTCCTTCAAAGGTGAAGGACACAGCTCAGCTGGGCTGATGAAGACATAATCACACACGAGGCTCCAGGCTGTGGTCGAGAAAGGGCACTTGTTCCATCCAGATCCAGTTCTAGAAGGTTCATTATAACATGCTAAATCAGACACAGGGTCTCCGCAGCAGCCAGGGTCTCGGCCACAGCTGTACACATCTGCATAGAGCAGCTGTTTGGGCTACCTGTGGTCTTTCAACCTATTTCTCCAAGGGAAAGAAGAGCAACTTGGAGAAACTGAGTCTGTCCCACCTGGTCCCTCCTCTCTATTCTATAAGAGCTTGTTGTTCCTAAGTTAGAGCCCCACTATGTAGTCTTGGCTGGAATTCACTATGTAGACCAGGCTGGGTTGAACTCACCGAGATCTGCCTGCCTCTGCCTCCTGAGTGCCCAGCATGTAGCAAGCCAAGTATTCCTGTAAATACCTGTAACCTCACCTCTGAAGGGGATGGGGACACCACTGAGGGATCTGGGAAAGATCCTGTCTCAAAAAGAATAGGCAATTAGCCCCTGAGATGACTCAGTGGGTAAAGGCATTTGCCTCCAACACTGACAATCTGTGTTTGTTCCCCAGAATCCACATGGTGGAAGGCAAGAGTCCTTTTCCACAGATTGTCTTCTCATCTCCAGGCTCACACCATAGAACATGCTTATACACACATTAAATGTCTTTTAAACAACCCAGGTCCAGTGAGATGGCTTAGCATGTAAAGATACTTGTTACCAAGACTGATAACCTAATTCTGGTACCTGGAACCCACACGGTAGGAGAGAACCAGTCTCCGAAAGCTGTCCTCTGACCTCCACATATGCACCATGGTACGTGTATCCCTGCCCACACACACACATTCATAATGATAGAAATGGGTTCAGTTATAAGAGCTAGTTTAAAAAAAAACCCACAAGCCTAAGCATCTGCCTGCCTCTGCCTCCTAAGTGTTGGGATTAAAGGTATGCATCACCACCACCTTGAAAAACCATTCTAAGGGGCTTTGTTTTGTGGGATCAGGAGAGAACACTATATTAATGCTTTCCTAAAATTCCAGTCAGCTTGCTCACCCCAAAGATTAAGTACTTCTCTGAGAAACAACTAGTTATTTGGGGGATGAAGCTATTTTGCTTTGAATTCTTCACAGCTTCTTCTTACCAAGAAGCAACAGTTACTGTGTTTATCTGTCCAAACCTCAGACAGCTGGGCTCCCAGATTGATCTCTGAGAGACAAGGAGATCAGAGAGGAATCTGAGGCAGGCAGGGCCTTTGAGTGGGAAAAATGAATTCATTTCCACTGGCAGATGGAAATAAATGGAACCTACTTTCCCCATAAGCTGCCAGTCCCTCTCTATGCTGCAGCACCCTACTTACATCCCAATGATGATTTATGACTGTTGTAGTGAAACTGTCATATGGGGCAGCATCTTAGACATATATTACCCACTATGCTGAACCTCGGTTAGAACCAGAAGTGTGCTGATAAGTGTTTCTTGGCTTTTTAGGGGGAGGTGTGGACTATGCATATATACACATACATAAATAAATGTTGGCTTTTCTGATAAGGCAAATATATAACATGTGATTTAAATATAACCATAGCTTGTATAATATTCCTTATTGAACATTCTGAATATTCTAAACTATTCCTCACAGAATGCATTTATTTAATATTTGCTGAAGTCATGACCTGGAACCAACCTACAGTTGTTGTTCAGCCTTGTCTGAACAAAACCAGACCATAGATAGCTCCTTAAGTAACATCCAGATGGCAAATTTTTAATTTTTCTTTATTTTAATTTTTATTTTATGTATATAGGTTTTTCTGTTTGTTTGTTTATTTGGTTGGTTGGTTGGTTTGGGGGTTTTTGAGGCAGGGTTTCTTTGTGTAACAGCTTTGGCTGTCCTGGAACTTACTCTATAGATCAGGCTGGCCTTGAACTCACAGAGACCTCTTGCCTCTGCCTATCAAGTACTGAGATCAAAGGCATGTGCCACCCCTGCCCAACTGTATGGGTTTTCTGCATGCATTTATGTCTATGTACCATTTGAATGCTTAGAATCCACAGAAGCCAGAAGAGGGTGTCAGATGCCTTGGAAGTGGAGCTAGAGATAGTGTTGGGTGGACAGATGAACTGACCCACATCAACTCTTGACTCTAGTTCACAGAGCTGACTGCTGCATTGTGTTACTCTAATGTAATACCCAGACTGAGTAACTTATAAAGAACAGAGGTTTGTTCCTGACTATGGTGGAGGCCGGGAAAGCCATAGTTGAAGGACCTACATGTAGTGAGGGCTTTCTGGTCACATCATCTCATGGGGAACAGGAACTCCAGCTTTATAGTCAGTGGGTCAGAAGCACCTGGAATCTGAGGCATCTGGGACCAAGTCTGAGACCTGTGGGATATGACTCCATTTTCAGGTAATGTCAAATTGTAGTGGAATTAAACCCCTGGCAGGTAGTGTAAAAACAAACAAACAAACAAACAAACAAAAACAACGGAGGCTTGAGAGAGAAAAGGACTCATTACAACTCCCCCCACACTAACTTCTTTCATAGTGAAATTAAGCAAGTGAAGAGGGGGGAAGGAACAAGAGTTCACCCTCTGCCTGTGATGCTGGAAATCTAACTCAAGGCTGTCCAGGAGGCTCCTCCATTTTTGCTTTCCCTTCTTCATAGACTTCCAAGTCATGTGACTTAGGCAAAGCAGTCTCCTAAGAGCACACAGGGGACAGCGCATTCCTCAAAGAGGCACTAATGAGAAAGGCATTGGTCTGTCTTGAGTTGTTACGGTGACATACACAGAGCATAGTAATTTAGAAAACAATGGGAATCATAATTCATAATCATAATTGGCTTATAATTATGGCAGCCGGAGGGTCCAAACAACACAAACACTGTCTGGTGAGGCCCAGGCTGCACCACAGTATGCAGAGAAGCAAACAGTGAAGCTGCCATGAATGGTGTGTCCTAGTTCCATTACAGTTACCCTGATAAAATACCCAACAAAACGCAAACCAGAGGAGAAAAGGTTGATTATAACTTACCGATCCAGAGTACAGTCTGTCGTTGTGGGGAAATCAAAGTAAGAACTTGAAACAGCTCGTCACATCACAACCAGTCAAAAGCAGAGAGAGATGAATGTACATTTGCTTGCTTGTGCTCAGCTCAATTTCTCTAACCTCCTGGAGCTGAGGACTACATGCCTAGAGAATGGTGATGCCCACAGTAGGCTGGGTCTTTCCACATCAATAAGATAATCGACCACAGTTATACCCATAGGCCAACCTAATGTAGGTAAACCCTCATGAGAGTGTTCCCAGATGCTTATAACTTCTGTCAAGTTGGCAATTAAAGCCAACCATGAAACAAGAGGCTTAAACCCAAGGCAAACATCAATTGCTCCATAAGAATAGAACCCTTCATGACCTAATTACTTATTACCAGGTTTCACCTTAAAGTTCCTGGCAGTTCAACACTGCCACACTGGACACCAAGTTTCTAGCACAAGAACCTGTGAGGAACAAACCATATCCAAACTTTACCAAGAAGGCTGAACTAAGTCAAGCTTTGCTTGTGTGCCAGTGTTTCATTCTTTTCTCCCCAGCAAGATGAGGACTGCTGTGTCTTCACGAAGGGAGCAGAGATGGCAGAAGGGAACAGAAAAGCCGATGACCATCTGAAGAAAGAAATCAATGTAGCCAGTGAGCTAATTATGTGTGTGCGAGGGCAAAGCATTTATGGAGTCCTGTGTGCACATAAAGCATGACCTAACCTTGACCAGAACTTGGTGTTAGAGTGAGAGGCCAACAGAAGACATAAGGCATGAGGCCGTGGTTCTCATCACCCCAACCTCTGAATTGACCAGGCTAGTTTATCATGGAATGTCCTCAGATCCCTTAAATGTTTCATTTTAATCACAGCGTGGAGGGGGAGGGCAGTATTGCACAACAGTGCAGGTGCACGTGGAAGCCAAAGATAGCAGATTTCCTGGGGGCCAGAGTTACTGCCTGATGTGGATGCTAGGAACCAAACTTGGGTCCTCTGCAAGAGTAGCAAGTGCTCTTAATTACTACGGCATCTCTCCAGCCCTATGGAACGATACTTAATCAGCACTGTGCTTAAAGTGGAAACACTCAGATAGGACCACGTGAGTCAGCTTGGAGAGACTGAATTTGGACGTGCCTGCATCTGAGAGGAAGTCAGCTGTCTCATCGTTGGGAGTGAATGACCTCCAAAGAAGGTAGATTTTGTCACGAGAAAGATTGAAAAGAGGTCAGGTGTAGGGGATGTTCCATCCAAGGGATACATAATTTCACTTTTATGTATATGTAAAAATATACTTTTTAGGGTATCTTGTTATGGTTGTCTGTCATATTGACAGGGTTTAAAATCATTTGTAAAGCAAGCTTTTGGACCAGGTGTGCTTATAGGGGCCTATTTAGAATAGGGCATGCCTGGGCCAGGCTTTTCTTAATTGGGTTTATTGAGGTATTAAAAAGTGGGCTGTGCTGTGTCCTGGACTGGGGTTTTGGACTTAAAAACTGAAGACAGTGAACTGAGTACCAGCATTCATTGCTCTGTTTTCCTTGACTTCTGCCACTATGCCTTCTCCAGGCAATGCTGGACCTCATCTTGAAACTGCGAGCTAGGATAGACCCTTCCTTAAAATGCTTTTGTAGGGCATTGTAGCACAGGGACCGGAAGAAGCAGAGCATAAGTGTACACACACACACACACACACACACACACACACACACACACAGAGTGAGAGAAAGAGAATCTTAGCTTTTCCCCCAGCTTAATCACAAGCCCTCTTGTGTGTTGAGATGTTTCATTTCCCTCTGCTGATTAGTTATTCAGGAGCTGTCGTCCATGGGTGACAGTTACCTTAGCATCCTGGTGACTTTCAATCCCCAAGAGTGTGGTAATTGTTCAGGGAGGCCTCAGTGCAGAATGACAATGCAGACTGCCGCCTTGAAACAAGGCCCAGGCTCTGAGGAGCAGTGTTCTGCAGACTGGACCCAGGTCGGTGTCCAAGGCCACTCTTTCTAAAAGATCATATGGCTAAGATGAGCTGTGAAGGAATGAGTGAACAGAAGGGAGATGAGGAGACTTTTCTTCTCTGCTGGGATGAGACGAGTTCCTGAAAACTCAATTGAAAATTGGAATTTTTATAGTTCAAATCATTTTCCTCATCATTTCCCCTGCCTGTCCTCCCAAATGGCTCCTCAGAACATCCTTAGGCTCTCGAATATAATAAAATTACAGTTGAGGCCACAGCAAACCTTTAAACATTATTGCTTTTATAACAGAAACTGACCATTTTCTTATACTAAAAAAAAAAAAGGCACACATGGAAAAACATGAAATAAAATAGCTGAGGATGTTTCTCTGTGTGGTACATAGTTTCAGTGTGAATAGCTCTTGACTAAGTGGCTTCTAAGTTTGGGGCAGGAGAGGAACACTTCCACACGGCACCTAACTTCACTCTGAACACAATCCTGAGGAGTTGGCTATTTCCTTCATCTTAAAATGAGGTGAGGGCTGGAGAGATCGCTCAGGGTTTTAGAGCACTGGCTGCTATTCTAGAGGCTCTGAGTTCAATTCCCAGCAACCACATGGTGGCTCACAACCATCTGTAATGTGATGTGGTGCCCTCTTCTAGTTTGCAAATGTGCAGGATGCAGAATGTGTATATATAATAAATAAATACATCAAAAAAAAAGAAAAAAAATTTTTTAAAAATGAGGTAATCACATTTAGGAAGGAACTTACCCACACTCATGGTGACCTACAATTGACAGAGTAAGAATTCAGACCCAGGTTGGGGGTGGCTCAAAGTGTGCTCTATTTTCCCCTCACCTAAAGAACTCTTAACTGAGTTACATCCTCAATTTTACAAATATCACTAGTCTGGGAACCAAGCTGCCAAAACCTGTTCCCTTGGAGGATAAATGACACCTGAACTACAGCACTGGAGACCAGATGTGCAGCTCAAACAGCCCTAGGACTTGATGCTTCTTCTATTTAATGGAACAAGCTTGACGCTCTCTTTGGAGCTGTTGAAGCCACAGAGAGCTCACACACATACCACACCCAAAATTGGTGTCTCATATCTAATTCATAACAACTCCTCTTTGTCTCAGCTCCCGCATGAGTCTCAGGCTGAGTTTGTGGCTCAAGTAGTCTTAAATTAGATTTGTTCCTAGGCTGAAAACAGACCTAGCCTCTGTATCCAAGGAAATCAGCAATCAACTGGCACAATAATAATACCCTCCCCTTTTCCTTTGGAGACGAGATCTCACTTTATATCTTAGGATGGTCTTGCGTTATAATTAGTTAGCTTTAACTGTCAAGTTGGCACAACCTACAATTATCTGGGAAGATGGTCTCAATAAGAAATTGTCGCATGGAGTTGGCCTGTGGGCATGTCAGTAGGGGATAGTCTTAGTGAAGTTACTTGGTGTGGGAATACCCAGCTCACTATGGGTAGCAGCATTCCCTAGGTAGAGATCCTCGAACTGTGTAAGAGTGGAGAAATAAGCTGACCACAAACAAGAAAGCATTCATTCATACATTCAGTTTTCTCTTGATGTGGATGTGATGTGACCAGCTGTTTGAAGTTTCTGCCTTGACTTCCCCACGGTGATGGACTCTTCCCTGGAATTGTGAGCTGAAATAAACCTTTTCTCTCAAAGTCGTTCTTTGAGTAACAGAAATGAAATTCAGACAGCTTGAATATTAGACCCTCCTCTAGAGCCTCCTGAGTGCTGGGATTATAGATGTGTACCATTTTTGATTGAACACTACAAAGCGATATGATTTCTCAGAAGTAGCCTTAAGTTTCTGTTTTTCTACAAGAAGAAGTCTCAACTCATTAGTAAAACACACACTTCTTCATATGTGCTTTTCAGAGCCCCACTGAGGATGATGCTCACCTTGGAGTATACCTGCAAATACCGAGGAACAAGTGACCTGTCCTGCAACTGGCCACAGGCAGCCTGGACTACCCTCCCTCGCTCTGCTCCTGGGACTACATCTCAGCAGCTCAAACTGGGAGAGAAAACACCAGCTGTTTCCTCCCCAGCTTCAGGGCTTCAGAGGATCAATGGCTGACGTCAAAGACAAATTTCTCCGGCTGGTTCTGGTCTAGAATTTCACAGCCTTTAGTGCCAGGAAGGTCTGAGCCCTGTAATGGGACACAGATGCAACGATACTGACAGGAGAGCGCTGTCCTGTTTGGATTACTCGCCAATGCTAGGCTAAAGGGAAAAGCAGGGCATGCCTGCAGTTCCAGATACAGGGAGACTGGGGGGAGGTCACCTGAGCCCAGGGGTTCCCTGCCATCCTAGAAACATATCTCAGAAACAAACCAAGAAGTAGAGGACCTGAGAAAGAGGGAGAACAAGAGAGGAAGACGGGGAAGAAAGATGATAGGGGAAAAAATGAGAGAAGGAAAAGAAAGCAGGAATTGTAGCTCAAATCTATAATTCTAGCACTTAGAAATCTGAAATAGAAGGATAGTCATGAGCCTGGGCTAGATAGTGAGTTTCAGACACACAGACACAGACACAGACACACACACACACACTGTCTCAAAAGAAATTAATAGAATACTCACCTGGTATAGCCCTGGATTCAATCCCCAGCACTGCATGAAATAGACATTACGGCACACATTTGTAATCACAGCACTCAGGAGATGGAGGCAAGAAGATCAGAAGTGCTATGTCATTCCTAGCTACACAGGGTTCCAGGCTAACCTGGGCTACATGAGAACTTGTCGGAAAATAAAATCAAGGGAAAAGAAAACAGAAAGAAGATGGCAGGAAGAGAGGGAAAAGGAAGAGAAACTGTGACTGTTTTGTCCACCAGAAGAACGAGAAGCTTCAGGTGGCAATGAAAACACCCATCAAACCAAGGAACTCAGAAATGTTCTAACAGTGGTAAAGCAGTTACCTTGCCATGTTACAGACAAAGAGGTAACACCTATCTCCAGATGGCTTTCATGTGTTCTAGTTCTGGCCACCCACAGCCTGGGATAAAAACCATCAGAATATGAGATGTGTGTAAGGATCATGAGTTCAAGGCCAGCCTGACTCTGCCTCAAACTAACAATTAAAAATCAAGCAATAGAACCCTCCCAGAGTGACTGGCAAATGACCCAAGGAGTAAAGGCATCTCCCATGCTTGACCAACCTAAGTTCAATCCCCACAACCTTTTGGTGAAAGCAGAGGACAGACTTGGAAAATTGTCCTGTGACCGCCCCCTGGCCCCTACGTCCCCCCCCCCCCGCCAAGCATGCTGTGGCACATAAATACCAATAAATACAATAAGTAAACAAGCAAATAACTAAATAAAACTGCATGAAATTTAATTAGATTGTCTGTGTTCTGTGTCCTTTTAAAAAGTTTATCTTACTATTTTTATATGTATGATATATGTCTCTTTACATGTTTAGGCCCTGCTCCAGGAAGTCTGAAGAGGGTAGTATCAGATCTCCTGGAAACTCCTGGAGTTACAGACAGTTGTGAGCTGCCATGTGGGTGCCGGGACCTGAACCTGAGTCTTCTGAAAGATCAGCCAGTGCTCTTATCCACTGAACCACCTTACCTCTCCAGCCTGTGGTGATATATTTATATTTAATAAAATCATCCTGGAATATCAGAGAACAGAATCACCCATGGTCAAGCCGACAAGGTCAGAGAGTGGTGACCCACACCTTTAATCTCATCACTCAGGAGACAGAGATCTTTCTGTTTTCCTGAGCTCAAGGCCTAACAACCAAACAGTAGTAGCTGACACCTTTAATCCTAACTCTAGGATTATGATACAGATTTGAACCCAAGAAGTGAAGCAACTGGACAGAGAAGATATTTAAGGCAGGAAGAACAGAGATTCAGGTATTCTGTAGAAGCAAACAGCCAGGCAGAGGACTCTTGAAGATAGCTTTTACCCTGTTCAGCTTGAGAAGCTGTTTGGGTGAGAACTGACTGTGGTCTGTTTCCCTTCTACACATTCCAGCTTTTCCCCAGTATCTGGTTCTGAGTTCTCATTATATACTAACCAGAATTCGTGTGATACCTGCCCATGTGTCTTTTTTTTTAACACTTTTATTTATTTATTAATTATTTGCCTTGGTGTTTGCCTGGAACTGAAACTACAGACAGTTGTGAGCTGCCATGTGGGTGCTGGGAATTGAACCCGGGTCCTCTAGAAGAGCAGCCAGTGCTCTTAACTGCTGAGCCATCTCTCCAGCCCCTGCCCATGTGTCTTAACATGATCAAATGTACACAACTTTATCTTCTGATGAAAAGAAATTGTTTAACCCCCAAGACCCTCAGACTTCAAAGCTTCAGAGTAACCCGGGACACAGGATTAGCCAGCTGAATGGACACAGGGCCCCACTAGAGACAAAGGAAAGGGCCACTGACTACACTAGGCAGGGAAGCCACAGCTCTCCAGCTCCTCTGGACCCAGCCCCAGCCCCATCAAACACCCACTGTCTTCCTGGTCCCAGATTCTTTATTCAATTGAAAAGGACCAGGAACATCAGGACCATCAGTTTGAGGTGGTGCATAGGGACACAGCTGTGGGCAGACAGACATGAACAGGAAACAGACAATAGACTGAGAGTGGTGAAGGAGAAGGTGTTCACACAGGGATGGGCTTACAGCATAACCAGAATTGGTCCATGGTCAAGGGAGACTGGTGAGGCTCCTTTGGATGGGTGGTGGGAGAGGCTCTGTGCTGGGACATCTGGCTTACTGATGGAATCTGCCTCAGTCCAACAAAAATGCAGCCCTTTGTTCAAAAAGCCAGTATGAGGTGGGACTGAAGAGGTGGCTCAGGGACTGAGGGCACTTGCTGTTCTTGCAGATGGCCCAAGTTCAGTTCCCAGCACCCACACAGTGTAACTCCAGCTCCTGGGGAAATCAGGGGGATTTTAAGTTCAAGGCCATACACAGTAAAACTTGTCTCAAATCAGAAAAAGACGTTTGAGCTAGCAACTTGGAATGTTAAAGCCAGCACCAAGCCCTTTAAGGCCGGTGCCCCAAGGGACAACATATGAGCTGCATGCTGAGGAAGAAAACCTAGAGTCCCAAGGCTTAGAAGGGCTCAGAAAGCCCTGGAATTAGAGAGACAGTATGTGCAGAAGGTAGAGGGTGGGAGGCCTTGTCAGAATGTTGTGTGGCAGAGAGATGGAGGAGGCCAGGTCTGGAAACCAGGGGGAGGGGTGAGTTGTTGACATGTGAAGTACCCCAAGCTACAAAGCATCTCCCCCTTTATTTCCCAGGGTGAGGCTCAGAGGCAAATGGTATAACCTTCTTGGGGGTCTAAGTTTGAATGTTGATAGTGTATGCAGAAGATGTCCACCATAGCTTTCTCCCCCGAGGTAATTTTGGCCTGAAAACTGACTCTCCTCAGAAACTACTTCTACCAAGAATAGCTAAACCTGTATACTATAAACCTACCTCCCTAGTCATCTGTATTTCATAAACCCCCCTCCCTGTTCAACTATATACCATAAACCACTCCCCTGTTCTAACTGTATACCACAAACCCACCTCCCTGCTCAATTGTATATAATAAGCACTTTGTGAACTTCCAGGGTGTTATGGTTTTCACCAGAGGGTTCAGTCTTCTTGATCATGGCTTTCTTGTGTTTCTTTTAAAAAAAAAAAACTATATATATATATATATATATGTATATATATATATATTTAGTTAGTTAGTTTTATGTGATTGGGGTTTTGCCTGCATGTATAACTGTGTAAAGGTGTCAGATCTTGGAATTACAGACAGTTGTTAGCTGTCAAGTGTATGCTGGGAATCGAACTCGGTCCTCCGAAAGAACAGTCAGTGCTCCTAACCACTGAGCCATCTCTCCAGCCCAGCTTTCCTGTGTTTCTGTATGTATGTCTGTCATTTCTTCATTCACTTGTCTCCCTACTCAAGAAGATCTCTGGACTTTGTGCAAGGGCTCCACAAAAGACTGCTTGTCAGTGAGGGGGTCTGAAGAGACGCAGGAAACCAGGTTGAAGGCAGGAAGCTAGGTTAGCAGGTTAAGATGATGGTAATTTGGGTCAGTGATGGTGGCAGAAGGATGTGATGGTTAACCTTGATTGTTGACTTGAATCACTGTGGAAACAAACCTCTGGACATGTCTTCAAGGGAATTCCTGCACCAGTATCCATCCCTTCTCTCTTCTACCTGGAGATGTAACCAGCTTCTGACAGCATGCCTTCTCTGCTGGGAAAGACTGGACCCTTCATCTGTGAGCCAAACAGATCCTTCCTTCTGTAAGTCATTCCTGTCAGCAACAGCAAAGGAAACCAATACAGGCACATGCATGTGTGCACGCGTGTGCACACACACACACACACACACACTCTTCTTTTCTTTGATATGTTTTGTTGTTGTGGCGGTGGTGGTTGTCATTTGAGACAGGGTTTTGTGTAGCCCTGGTGAGCCTCAGACCTGATGGATGGGTGGGGATGACATTGAACTTCTGACTTCTGACTCTCACCTGACCCTAACATGCATCTCTCTCTGCTTTCTCACTTACAGAACTGGTGTGAGCAGTCACGTTCATGTCTCTGCTATGGTGGACAGTCATTGTCACTTTGAACTGTGTCGAGATAAACCTTCTTACCACATTTATTCTGGTTAGGTATTTTGTTAAGTAACTAATGAGTGTGAGAAATAGAAGGCTTGACTGCCTGCAGCTCCTGATGTTCACTTTAGGGTCCTCACTCACACCCTCCTCTCCTTCATCCCTTCCCTCCTCCCTCCATCCCCCCTCCATTCACACTCAGACTCACTCTGCATCCCTACCTGAAGGAACACGGCTCCCTCCAAGCATCCATCTCCCCAGCTCTGTGCCCTCTCTCTTCCTGGTGGCCCACGGGGTGTCTACCACATGGTGATGAAAATACCATCACTGTCATCAAGTAAAGACATTTGCCAACTCAGGCCATGAAACAGGGCTCTGCCCCAGCCTTGTAGATCTGAGCCTAGACCTTGACCTGAAAAAGGAGAGTTTATTTCTAACACCCAATGCCTTTCCCTCTCATTAAATGTTGTTTTTTTAAGAGTCACAAAAAGAAAGAGAAGAAGCTGACATCCGAGGCTGTGGCACCCAAATTGCAGGCTTTGACTATTGTTTACGCTATATTTGTCCTGTCTCCAGGCATCATCCTGGGGACAGGAAGGAAAATGTCAAGCCATTGGCACCTCTAGCAGAATGGGTCCGTATTGCCTCCTTGTGGCTAAGATGGGAACTGCACTGACCTCCAAAGCAGAAAAAGCAGTTGGATGGGAAGGTACATGTTTCAGCCAGAGAGAAGGGTTAGCCATGCTAAGGGCCACTTAGGTTGGTGGACTCCATTATCCTGGCCTGCTATTTGCCCTTTGGGTTGCATCAAAACCCAGGGCCGCCTGCACAGTAGCAGATAGAGACGGGCAGTTGGCAGCTCTCTTCCAAAGAGGAGGACACAGGACCTTTAAAACAGCTTTTAATGTCTTCCCTTCACAAAACTACTTTATTTACCTGATGCATGGATAAGGCCTAAGAAAAAAACACATTTAACATGTAATTTGGAGCTAAGTACACAATAGACGTCCGGAGTTTTAAAATTAGCCAAGTGAACTGAATGCTGGGGCGTTATGCTTCTTTCAAGAGTCTGAGTGTCTGTCAGAGAGACATCGCCTAGGACAGACTCTTGGCACAATAATCAGGCTCTGTCATTCCTGGAGGACAAGAGGATGTTGCTCATAAAAGGACCTGTTACCTCAAACCTCCCCAAGCCAAGTCAGTGAGAAGAACTGTCTGTGTGTCTGTGCCACACATATGGTATGCCCTGTGGTTTGCACAGATTAAAGTGAGAGCCAGAATGACTTCCAAAAGATTTTTGAATATCTAATTCTATAAACATATATTACCCACTTAAGCTTTTGAAACCAAGGCTTTCCTCTGTTCTTTCTCCCATCCTATGTAGGATAAATAGGATGCAATGATAAAGAGGTGTTCCCCAGTGCCTGTTCATGATAGGCCTTCACATTAGTAGCAAGAGCAAAGGCTGTGGGGATGATTCAGTGGATAATGTGCCCGTCTTGCCAGCATGAAGACCTGAGACGGATCTCCTGGTACTGTGATACACACTTGTAATCTCAGTTCTATGTAGACACAGATAAGATGGTCCCTGTAGATTGAGAAATAATCTAGTTGGTAAATTCTACAATAATGAGAGGCTCTGTCTCACAAAATAAGATGGACTCCTGACCTTCAGATGCACAAATACACACAAACATGCATGCACACACACATGTACTTGCACACACACACACACACACACACACACTACTTGAAATATGAGAGGCACTTTCCCTGTGCTTTCCACTCTCAATAATTGATAGAAGCATTAAAATGGCTTTACAGGGCCAATATGGTCTCCATTTCCTGAAGGAAGAGGCTGAGAAATCAGAGGGAAAAATGACTTGTCCATGATTATTACCTTAGGGTTTCTCTTATAAAGAAACACCATGGCCATGGAAACTCTCATAAAGGAAAACATTTAACTGGACCTGGCTTACAAGTTCAGAGGTTTAGGCCACTATTGTCATGGTGGAAAGCAGGGTGAATGCAGGCAAAAATGGTGTTGGAGTTGGAACCAAATTCTACATCCAGATCATCAGTTGTCAGGAAGAGAGAGTGACATTGAGCTTGGCTTGAGCATCTGAAAACCTCAAAGCCCAAGCCAACTTTCTCCAACGAGGCCACACCTCCAATAATACCACTCCCTATGAATCTGTGGGGGCCATTTCTACTCAAGCCACCACAACCATAATGGAGGAATCACAGTTGGACTTTCTCAAACACTCTTTCCTATGTTCTCCAAGAGCAGAATGGAATCCAGGGGAGGTTGCATCTCAGATAATACATTTGTTGACATTGCAGAGAGCTAAGCAATAGCACTTCTGTGGAGCTTAGACATACAGTTGAGAAATATGCACCATGCTCCTTTATCCTCAAACATGGTAGCTTCAACAACAGATGTTTATTGTCTCAGAGTCCAAAGTGGAAAAGTAGATGTCTAGCAGGGTAATGATGGGGCAGTGTATCCTGGGAGACTGTGGACAAGACTCCGCCTAGGGCTACAGTGAGCTCAGGGCTCCTCAGGGAGGCTAGCTGAAATTGATGCTAAGCTCACTCTCTAGACTCCTGGCATAAGCTATATTCTACATGGGCTTAGCCCAGGGCGGCTCATACTTGGTGGCTAGTTTCTCTAGAGCAAGTGATGAGGGAGGGTGGGACAGAAAGAAAGGAAGGGGGGACCTACAGAGAGGGAAGGAGAGGTAAGTACTCAGAAGTGATCTGCTATCCTGCTCCACCATGGTGATCACCAGGGAGCATCACATGACACCTCATCTGAATGTCCAAAGCCATTCATAGTTGGCTAGTTGCCACATAAACACTAGCTATATGAATTATAGAGCATAATTTATAAAGGAAGTGAGGTCTCTGGAAATGCAAAGGGAATGAAATCATATTAGAAGACATGGTTTAAAGTGTATATTACTGGGCTGGAGAGATGGCTCAGTGGTAAGAGCACTGACTGTTCTTCCAGAGGACCTGAGTTCGATTCCCAGCTTCCACTTGGCAGCTAACAACTGTCTGTAATTCCAAGATCTGACACCCTTACACAGTTATACATGCAGGCAAAACACCAATGCACATAATAAGTAAATAAATAAATAAATATTTTAAAAAGTGTATATTACTTACTTTTCTCAGCACTATGACAAGATACCTGGAGACAGTAACTTAAGGAAGTATTCACTGGGCTCACAGTTTGAGGGTGTACAGTCCACTTCCTGCAGGGAAAGCACAGAGGCAGAAGCATCAGATGGCTGGTCACATTATCTCCACAGACAGGAAGCAGAGAGAAATGAACGCTGGTGTGCAGCTTGCTCTCTCCTGATTTAAGCTGGCACCCCAGCACATGGTATAGGACTTTCTACCTCCACCTAATCTAGAAAGTACTAGGTGAGTCTAGAGCCCGTCAAGATGACACATTTGACCATCACAGATGGATGAAGGGTTATAAGAGGTGAGTGCTTTGGAGTTCACTTCAGTGTTAGGGAGAGTTAGGGTGCAGGGTACATCACATAGACATAGTTGCTGGATTGGCTCCAGAGCTTTTCACAGCTACACAGAGGAAGAAGGCAGCTCTGGACCAGGTTGGAGAGTGAGGCTTGCTTGGAGGATGTGCAGTCTGAAGAACTGGACCGATACCAACCTGATCAGTATTTTTTTTTAAATCTTTGTCTTAAATGGTCTCTAAAGTCTTCAATATTTTCCCATGCTATTATTTAGTGATTTTATCAAATTGATAAAATTTGATTGATTTATCACTTTTTAAATATAAATTAATTTTTTGAAGGACACATCCTATCACTGTGGGAAATGGGAAATCAGTAACACCTGTTGTGGGACTATGCTTTTGTACACTGTAAATATTTGTCACTGTAAATATCGATTTAATAAAATGATGATTGACCAGAAGCTAGACAGACAGGAAGTATAGGCAGGGTGACCAGACAAAGAGAATTCTGGGAGGAGGAAGAGCAGAGCAGACATCAGGCAGACACAGAGAAATTAAGATGAGAATGCTGCACTGAGAAAAAGGAATCAAGCCATGTGGCTAAACATGGATAAGAACCATGGATTAGCAAGTTATAAGCCTAAGCCACAGAGCAGTTTGTATAAGCCTTTGTGTGATTATTTGGGACTAAATGGCTATGGGACCAGATGGGTAGGACAGAGAAACTTCTGATTACAAACACCTGTCATATGGAAACAGCCACACAGCATAAAGATAAAATGGAATTAATGGTGGCACGCACCTTTAATTCCAGCACTCAAAGGCAGAGACAAGCCAATTGCTCTAAGTTCAAGACCAACTTGGTCTGTATCATGAGACCTTGTCTAAAACTCAAGGGTGGTGGTGATAGATGGAAAACAAAACAATAGAGTCAGGTTCTAGGCGTGGGGATATAACTCAGTTACGGGCACTGGCCTAGCATCCAAAAGGTTCCATGCCCTCAGCTTCATTCTTAACATCAATAATTAATTAATTAATTAATTAAAGCTTGAGCTTGATGCTATTTCTAGCTAAGTTTTGACTCCTGACAAATCCAAAAGAGAGGTTAAAGACACAGGGCAGGCGTGTGGATACAGTACAGGGCAGAGTACTGGTCTAGAACACATAGGACCCCAGTTTCTACCCACAGTTCACAGCCTACAATAGACTTTCTCCTTGATACAATCCAAAGAATGAAAATGCAATGCCTTCCTCTTCTGGGAATATGGTGGATTTACCTAAAAGACGTTTTTGCTTCTGGGTCTTAGGAAAATTACCACAAATGTTTTTCTATATATTGTTATGCTTGGGAGAAAATAAGGACAGTGGCCAAGGACAGTGTAGAATGGAAGGAGCATACTGAATTGACAGCGGTTTGGAAGCAGTCAGCCTGCATGGCAGGAGAGAAAACTGAGCACTCTGAGAGCCCTGGTATAGGGACAATGCACTGGTGTTGTGTCAGTGCCCTGGTATAGTGACAGTGTCCTTGTGTAGTGACAGTGCCTTGGTGTAGTGACAGTACCCTGGTATAATCACAGTGCCCTGGTATAGTGACAGAATCCTAGTGTAGTAACAGTGCCCTGGTATAGAGGAGTGTCAGGTGTAGTGACAGAGTTCTGGTGTAGTGACAGGACCCTAGTGTTGTGTTAGTGCCCTGGTGTAATGACAGTGCCCTGATGTAGTGACAGAGTCCTGGTGTAGTGACAGTGCCCTGGTATAGAGGCAGTGCCCTGGTGTAGTGACAGTATTCTGGTGTAGTGACAGTATCCTGGTATAGTGACAATGTCCATTTCTTCAGAAAAAACAGCAAAAGCTTTCCAGAAATAAAGCCTCCACATGAGAAGTTCCCAGAACTCTCTTGATTGTGTTCAACCACCATAATAAGCTCATGATAAACAGTCTCCAAATAGACAAAGGAAGGATGTCCAAGCAGGAGCCACAGAAGTAACAAACAACAGCTTTAGAATCTCACAACTTCCAACATGGAGACTATAAGAATATGAAGTATTGAGAATGCAACACTTACAAAAAAAAGTCATTAAAAAAAACCCCTAGAGACCCTGAAGCCTCCTGGTCCATAGCTGACTAAGAGGTGAGTGGCACCCCAACCCCTAGGTCAAGCAGAGACCATGATCTCCAAACCCCATCCTGCAGACAGCCCCCAGCACCCCAACAGCTAAGAGTCAACTAAGAGCTGACTAAGAGTAAACTGAGTAAGCAATGGGTAGACGCCAGTGCAAGAATATGTATAACAATATAAAGAACACAAACAAGACACCACCAGAAGAAGCTATTGGTTCTACAACATCAAGACCTGAGCATAACAATGAAGAGGAAACAGAAGGAAATAACCTTAAAACCAACTTTATAAAGATAATAGAAGCTTTAAAAGAAGATATTAAAAAAAAAAACTCCCTTAAAGAAATAGAAGAAAATACAAGCAAAAAGCTGGAAGAGATTAACAAATCCCTGAAAGAAATTAAAGAAAATCAAGAAAAAGAAAACAAGTGAAGGGGGCTGGAGAGATGGCTCAGCGGTTAAGAGCACCGTCTGCTCTTCCAGAGGACCCGGGTTCGACTCCCAGCACCCACATGGCAGCTAACAACTGTCTGTAGTTCCAGTTCCAGGCAAACACCAAGGCAAATAACTAAAAATAATAAATAAAGTTTTAAAAAAAAAAAAGAAAACAAGTGAAAAAAAATACCAGGAGTTAAAAATCGAAATAGAAGCAATAAAGAAGGCACAAACCGAGGCAAAGCTGAAAATAGAAAATCTAAAGAAACATACCAGAACTACAGATACAAGCATAACCAATGGAATGCAAGAGATGGAAGAGAGAATCTCTGGAGTAGAAGATTCGATACTGGAAATAGATACATCAGTCAAAGAAAACACTAAAACCAAAAAAAGGTCACAACACAAAATGTCCAGAAATCTGGGACACCATGAAAAGACCAAACCTGAGAATAATTAGAATCAAAGAAAGAGAAGGATACCAGCTCAAAAGCACAGAAAATATATAGAACAAAATCATAGAAGAAAACTTTCCCAAACCTAAAGAAGAAGCTACCTATAAAGATATAAGAAGCTTACACAACACCAAGTAGATTAGATCTATCCCCCCAAAAAAGTCTGCTCACTACATAATAATTAAGCCACTAAACCTACAGAACAAAGAAAAAATACTAAAAACTACAAAAGAAAAAAGCTAAATCACCTATAAAGGCAGACCCATCAGAATAACACCAGACTATTCAATGGAAAAAATGAAAACAAGAAGGTCCTGGTCAGATGTTATACAAACACTAAAAGAGCATAGCTGCCAACCCAAACTACAATACCAAGCAAAACTATCAATCATCATAGATGGAGTAATCAAGATATTTCATGACAAAACCAGATTTAAACAATACCTATCCACAAATCTGGCCCTTCAGAGAGCGCTAGAGGGAAAACTCCAACCTAAGGAAACCAGATACACCCATGAAACCTCAAACAATCTATAATCCCACAGAAGAAAAACCCAAAGAAGGGAAATACACACATGCTACCACCAAAATAACAATCATTGGTCATTAATATCCCTTAACATCAATGGACTCAATTCACCTATACAAAGATACCCCCTGGGGCTGGAGAGATGGCTCAGCGGTTAAGAGCACCGTCTGCTCTTCCAGAGGACCCGGGTTCGATTCCCAGCACCCACATGGCAGCTAACAACTGTCTGTAGTTCCAGTTCTAGGCAAACACCAAGGCAAATAAATAAATAAAATAAAGTTTAAAAAAAAAATGATACCCCCTAACACGATGGATACAAAAACAGAAGCCATCCTTCTGCTGCATACAAGAAACATACCTCAACCACAAAGACAGACACAGGCTCAAGAATAAAGGGTTGGGAAAAGACTTTCCAATCAAATGGTCCTAAGAAACAAGCTGGTGTTCAAAATAGACTTCAAACTAAAATCAATCAAAAGAGACCAGGACAGACATTACTTATTCATCTCAGAAAAAATTTACCAAAATGAAGTCTCAATCCTGAATTGCTCCCAACACCAGGGCACCTACATATGTAAAAGAAATACATACTACTGAAGTTTAAACCTCATGTCAAATATCACACATGAATAGTGGGAGACTTCAATACCCCACTTTCAGCCATGGATAGGTTAACCAGACAGAAATTCACCAGAGAAATAAGGGATCTAACAGATGTTATGACACAAATGGACTTAGTAGATATATACAGAAGCTTCCACCCAAACACAAAGGAATATACTTATTTCTCAGCACCCCATAGAACTTACTCTAAAACTGACCAATACTCTGTGGTAAAGCAAACATCAATACATACAAAAAATGGAACTAACTCCTTGTATCATATCAGACCACCATGGCCTAAAGTTAGAATTTAACAACAACAAAAATGAAAGAAAGCCTACAAATTCATGAAAACTGAACATCTCTCAATTGAACCATCTCTAAGTTAAGGAAGAGGTTAAGAAAAAAAATCAAAGACTTCTTAGAATTTAATGAAAATGAATTCACAACATACCCAAACTTGTGGGACACAATGAAAACAGTGTTAAGAGGAAAACTGACAGCACTAAATGCCTATATGAAAAACCTGGAGAAATCTCACACAAGAGACTTAATTGCACAGCTGAAGGCTTTAGAACAATTAGAAGCAAACTCACCTCAAAGGAGTAGATGGCAGGAAATAATTGAATTAGGGCTGAAATCAATACAATAGAAACAAAGAGAACAATACAACAAATCAATGAATCAAAGAGTTGGTTCTTTGAAAAAGTCAGCAAGATGGATAAACTCTTATCCAAACTAACCAAAAGCAGAGAAAGTGTATTCAAATTAGCAGAATCAGAAATGAAAAGGGGGACGTAATAACAGACACCCAGGAAATCTAGAGAATTATCTGATTATACTTGGAAAATCTGTACTCCACTAAAATGGAAAACCTGAAAGAAATGGGCACTTTCTGGACAGGTGCCACTTACCAAAACTAAATCAAGATCAGATAGATGACCTAAACTGACCTATAACCCCAAAAGAAATTGAAGCCCTTATTAAAAGTCTCCCAAGGAAAAAAGCACAGGACCAGGTGGTTTCAGTGAAGAATTGTACCAGACATTCAAAGAAGAACTCATACCAATACTCCTCAAACTGTTCTATACAGTGGAAACCGAAGGAATATTGCCAAACTCATTTTATGAGGCCACAATCACCCTGACACCCAAGCCACTCAAAGATATAACAAAGAAAATTGCAGACCAATCTCTCTCATGAACATTGATGCAAAAATACCCTATAAAATTCTAGCAAACTGAATCCAACAACATATCAAAAAAGTCATCCACCATGATCAAGTAAGCTTCATCCTATAAATGAAGGGATGGTTCAACATATGAAAAACTGAATGTCATCCATCATATAAACAAATTGAAAGAAAAAAACCACATGATCATCTCATTAGATGCAGAAAAAGCCTTTGACAAAATCCAACACTCATTCTTTAATGATAGAAGTCCTGGAGAGATCAGGAATACAGGGAAAATACCTAAATATAATAAAAGCAATATACAGCAAGCTGACAAAATCTACATCTTGAGCAGGCAGCAGAACTTGGCAGCTCTGTCCACTTGTACTGGTTTTGCTTTCATTAAAAACGCGAGGATGAGGGGAACATAGAGACATGTACCAAGGTTCCAGAGAGTTGCTGAGACCACAATGTGTACCAGGGTCAGATTCCTTGCAAGGAGGCCCAGCCCAGGGAAGCCATGTATGAAACTATCAAGGTGAAACCTAAATTGCAATGTATGTTAGAAACGCCAGGACTGTAGAATACCTGCTGAGGAGAGCTGTAGACACAGACTCCCAGCCCAAGGGAGAAGTTGTGTGTGTTACAGGCAGAAGAGCTGGAAGAGCAGGGCCATACAAGGCCACTGGGTATTGATTGGTCCTTGATGGATAGACCAGCATGGCCATTGGTCCCCATGTGCTGGCCTCTGTGGCTGCTGTTTCTCAGTTCTGCTAGTGGTTCTAGCCATGAGGTCTGAAGCCTCCAGCCCTTCTATCAGGACCATGGCTCTTTTTACATCTCTTCCTCATCAAGGTGACAGGAAAGTCTTCTCTATTACCTGTGTGACACATGTCTTTCTCAGGACCCTCCATACACTGAGCCACATTGCTGCATGCAGGCCATGGTGAGTGTCTCTGCAAGCAGGACACCTGCTTGGATGTTGAGATTTATCTTCTTCCCATCACTTTGGCCTTGGGCAGAAGCTTGAAGAATCAAGCATCACACTTCTCTACTATGTTCTCTGTATCAGAAACATTTATCACCCCTTCCTAAAAGACAGTGCCACACACCACATGTTCATATGGATTCTCTCTAAGCAAAAATCCTATGATCCAAGCTGGCCAACTTTGGCTATTTTGTAGAAAGGCTGTTTGAGGTTGTTGGGTATTCTCAATACAGCTTGATTATTTCAGAGTGTTTTATTGCTGAGAATTTCAGAAGCCTGTTTTGAAAAACAAATACCATGTACCAAGTCCTTTCCCTGTGTAACTTATGTCTCCCAAACTAATCTTCCCAAAGGGGATACCTTGGCTAACTGGTTTGTAAAATGAAAGTCAACAGGGAAATTTTACTGCACAGGTGACCTTTAACAAATTTTAATCTCATATTTTATCATTACATAGGGTAACTGATTGTATGCCTCTGGCACCTGCTGGGTTGATTCCATGGCTCTCCAAAATTTCTTATAATGCCCAGGGCATGACTTCATAAAAAAGAATTACGGGTTTCAAATATCAACAGTGTCAAGGCTGTGGCTGAGCAGTGGGAACATCCCAGATAAGCCATTTCAAGTCCTGCTGCCTGTCAGCGGTCCCATAGTTGGTATCTGTGGCTCCCTGCTTCTCCAGCCACCTCCTGTGGTCCCCTCTCACCTCTCCACCACAGTGACAGCACATCCTGTTCTTCCTGCCTCTGTCTTCCTACATGTTCCTCCTTCAAACTGCCCATGTCTCCAGTCTTCCATGACTCAGCAGCCAGCCAAAAGTGACTCCGGCTGCTCTTCAGAGAAGCCACCTTATTCCATAAAGTTGTCCCCCACTACACTTTTTTTAATGGGGAGAGGGACTGTTAGTTTAATTGATTTTGGTTTTTCCAGATGAGGTTTCTCTGTGTAGCCCTAGCTGTTCTGGAATTCACTCTGTAGACTAGGCTTGCCTCAAACTCAGAGATCCACCTACCTCTGCCTCCTGAGTGCTGGGATTAAATGTATGTGCCATCACATCCAGTTTGGGTTTTGTTTTGCCTAGAAACATTTTCAAGCAATTTCTAAATGTTACATACCTTCTTGCACACTTTAAAATCCTTATAGATGCTTTTTGGCTGTGGTAGCCATCATTCTGCAATGCAGCAAAATGACAAACACAAACGGAAATGCTCTCTAGACCCTTTAGAAAACATGGAGTGTTTTCTAAAACACCATCTTTGGCCACATATATGTGAGACAAGAGGGCTTACATTATAGACCTCAGGGGTGTGGTGATATATTATATATTTAATAAAAATTAGCCTGGAATATCATCGAACAGAATTACCCACAGTCCAGCCATGAAAGTCAGACAGTGGTGACCCAGACATCTTCAGTCCCATCTGTGGTTGATGACCAAGTGGTGATTTACACCTTTAATCCCATCACTCGGGAGACAGAGATCTTTCTGGATTTCTGTGAGTTCAAGGCCTAACAGCCAAGAAGTGGTAGCTCATACCTTTAATCCTAACTCTAGGTTTATGATACAGAGTTGATCCAGGAAGTAAAACAGCTGGGCAGGGAAGATATATAAGGCAGGAAAAGGCAGAAATTCACTTTGTAGTAACAATCAGCCAAGCCAAGGACCCTTGAAGATAGACCCTTGTTTGGCCTGAGTAGTTGGCTGGGTGAGAATTAACTATGGTCTGTTTCTTTTTCTGATATTCCGGCTTTTCCCCAATATCTTGCTCCGGGTTGTCATTATATGCTAACTAGAGTCCGTGCAATACAGGGGAATGCACACTTGACAAAGGAATGGCCCATAAATGTCATCATGGCAAATGTGGAGGACTCTACAGTGTCACTCAGCATGCTGATGACATTGTAAGCAAGCAAGTTAAAAGCATTTTTAAAAAAAAAAAAAAAAAAAAAGGTTTTTTTCTACATATGTCACTGTTCCTCCTCCCTCTTCTCCTCCCAGCCCCTCCCAGTCTCTCCCTCAGCCCCCCCCCATTCATTCCCCCAAGGAGGGCAAGGAGTCCCAAGATGGGTCAGTTTAGTCTGGATATCCAGTGGAGGTAGGTGTGAGTCGCTCATCCCGGTATTAAGGCTGGGTTAGATGTTCCTCTGTAGGGAATGGGCTCTGAGATGTCAGTTCATGCATCAGGAACAGTCTGATCCTTTCAAGGGACTCCACAAACTGCCCAGGCCATTTGACAGTCATCTACCGTTGGAGGGTTTAGTTCCTTTCCCTGAAGGTTCCTCAGTGGTTGTTTCTGATTCAGTGAGCTCCCAATAGCTCCAGTCAGCCATCTGTGTGTGTCTCCTCTCCATGATCCTGATCCCTTTTCTTATATCTCCTCTCTCTCTCTCTCTCTCTCTCTCTCTCTCTCTCTCTCTCTCTCTGCCAGCTGAACCAGGAGTTCGACTTGGTGCTTAGCTATGGATCTCTGCCTCTATCCATTGCTGGATGAAGGTTCTATAATGACACTTCATTTGATTATAGGGGAAGTCCTGTTTAGGCATAGTCTCTACTATTGCTTGGAGTCCTAGCCAGGGACATCTTGTGGGTTCTTGAAGGTTTCCTTAGCACCAGGTTTCTTTCTAACCCCACAGTGACTCCTTCTGTCAAGATACCCATTTTTTTTCTCCCTCTCTGTTGCTCCTCTCACTCAACCATCTCGTTCTCTCATGATTTGTTCCCACCTCTCCTTGCTTGCTCCCAATTATAATCCCAATTTAGTCAGGAGATCTACTCTATTTCCCCTTCCCAGGGGGATCCCTGGATGTCTCTCTTAAGTTCCTTCTCTTCTCAAGTTGTTCATGGGTTGGGGTTTGCAGCCTGGATATTCGTTAAAAAGCAAAATTCTTGCCAGGAGAATTAATGTGAAGACTGAGCATGTTAAGGCCTCTAAGAGCCGAGGCAGTTTCTATAAATGGAAGGAAAATAATATGAAAAAAAGTGAAGCCAAGGAGAAAGCACCTGAGTTCAGCTGAAGAGCCGGCCTGCTTCTCTGTGAGAAGCAGGCTTTGTGAAGAGGAAAAGCAGCCTGAGCAGCTGGAGCCCATCCCTGTGAATTCACAGCTCAGTGCACAAAAACAACCTTTCAGATCCTCAGCACCACAAACACAGGACATGGCATACACCTGGAATCCTAACACCCACTCAGGAAGTAGAAGCAGGAGGGTCAGAAGTTCAAGGTCATCCCCTGCCATAATGAATTTGAGGCCAGCCTGGACTAAGCTAGATTCTGTCTCAAAGATGGGTGGACAGACAGACAGATAGAATCATTTATAACAAGTTTAGTACTGAAAAGAAGGCACTCCAAGCCTGGGTCAATATTACAGGTTAATCAGGTTCAAGTCCCCCTATCTATCAGCGGCCTATCATTGGTATCTGTAGCTGTCTGCTTCGCTGACCACTTTAACTTGTTAGGAGCTGTCCTCAGTAAATAAGTAGTGGAATATTGACCTATGGGTGTGAGCGCTTGAGTTTTATTCTCAGTACTATAAAAGGTATCTATATCTTTTATAACACTCATATGAATATATATATACATACACCCCAGTAGAGTATAAATGTGAATACTTTAAAACAATCTCTCTTTCAAATGCATCCAAAAGAACCTGAAAAAAAAAAAAATCATAGCAATGTGGTATCTTTCATCATTTGTTTAAAATCACTTGTTTATTTGTGATGAAAAATCTTACATTGATGATGAATATATTGCAGAAATATTCACTTGCATATATCACATAAAAGATTAATATTTATTAAAGGGTATATAAAAACTCATGATACAAATTAAACCTTGAGACAATTCTTGGAAAATGGCGCTATCCCACGCCCTGCTGCTGATCCAGCCCCAGAGAACTAGGAACAAAACAGGGAAGAAGGTCAGTGTTCCCTGGGTCTCAATGGGCTCTGGCCACGCCCTGTAGGGGTCCTGATACTCAGGAGCTACGACAGTAAGCTTTCCTAAATAATGCCTGAATACACTATAAGTATAGATCTAGAAAGTATGCATAAATTGAAATGGGTATTTTTATAGTTCAAGCTAAAATGTTAGGGATGTATTATTATTAAACAGTTGATACACAATAATGTAAACATTGACAGTTATAATCAAGAAAATATAATAATACCAATAGTATTAGGAGTGCTCAAAGGTGAATGTATTCCTAGAATGCATGAAGCCCTCAGTTCCATCTACAGCTCCACACCAGTGCTTGGAATCCCAGCACTCTAGAACTAGAGACTGGAGGATCAGGAGTTCAAGGTCATCCTCTGCTACAAAGTGAGTTTAAGGCTATCCTGGGCTACACCAGACCTTGTCTCAAAAAATAAACAATTTGGGGCCTGGAGAGATGGGTCATCAGTTAAAAGCACTTGCTGCTCTTTCAAGAGACAAAATCAGTTCCCAGCACTCAGTTTGGATAGTACACAACCATCTGTAACTCCAGTTCAGGGGATCAGACATACCCACTTCTGGCCTCTGGGCACCAGCACAGATGTGGCATACACACACACACACCCCTAGAAATAAAATACGATTAACAATACTAATAAACTAATAAATAATTAATTAAAGTAAAAACTTACAGACCAGAGGGTTGATTCCATTGTGTAATGGTCAGCACCCTAAACTCTAAAAATGAAGCCAGAAGAGGACATCAGATCCTCTGGAACTGGATTTACAGCTATAAGAAACCATATGGGTGCTGGGAATCAAACCCAGATCTTCTAGAAGAACAGCTACTGATCTTAACTGTTGGGCGGTCTTTCTAGCCCATAGTCATATATCTTTGGAAGTTTTACACTCACTAGTAGAGTAAGGTAGAAGTCACAATTTCTGTTCATTTTTAACTTGTGAGGAGCTCTGCTAACTAAAGAATGCTATAGGCTGTGGGCACAAGCCAGTTTTAACCAGCTGAGTAATGTACACAGGCTCAGAACTCAATCCCAATAACTCAAAAAGGGAAAAAAAAAATACTGAAATGGAAGGAATCTTATCTCAAGTCTTTGAACTGTATTATCAAAGATAAATTTATTAGAGATTATATGGCATAAACCATTAGTCATTTCACATGACAGACTAATCCTCTTTTTTTTTTTTTTTTTTTTTAATTGTTTGCTTGCCTATATGTCTGTGTACCATGTGCATGCAGGGTTTGTGGAGGCCAGAAGAGGGCACTGGATCTTCTGAAACTGAGACTGGAGTTACAGACAGTCGTGAGCTTCCAAATGGATGCTGAGATTGAACTCAGGTCCTCTGGAAAAATGGCCAGTGCTCTAAACCACTTGGCTATATCTCCAGTCCCCGTACCCATTGGAGGTGGGTAGGTAATATGGATTGAAAAGTTTTCTTTTCTTTTCCTTCCTTTTTTCTTTCTTTCTTTCATTTATTTATTTATTTATTTATTTATTTATTTATTGAGACAAGGTTTCTCTGTAGACCAGGCTGGCCTTGAACTCAGGGATCTACCTTCTAAATGCTGAGATTAAAGGCTTGTACCACCACCACCCAGCGCCTTTTGCTTTTCGTCAAGATATATTACTAAATCATTGAGCTGTTTTCAGTTTCCAGAAGATATACTCCAGGCCAGCAAAATGGCTCAGTGTGTGACCTGAGTGTCAGACCTGACAGCCAGAGTTGGAGACCTCCAAGTGTAAGGATTCCTGACAGCAGCCACATGGTGGAGCCAACATGGCGCTGGCAGAGCACGTGTGAAGGGCACGACCCTAGGCGTGGCTATGTACAACTGTGTCTACCCGCTCTCTTAAAACAACAACACGTGAGGCCTGATCCGCTCCCCTTTCTCCCACCCCCGCCAACCCCGGTACCCACCTGGTGGTATGTGTCTCTTCCCATGTGCAAAACCAACACCAAGACCCACAGGGAAGGAGAGAACCAAACCCCTCAAATAGTTCTCTGACTCTACATCTATGTCACATGCATACAGATAAATAAATTAATTTTAAAAATTAAAAATATAGAACACCTTAAAGGTATTCCCAAGAATTATTAACAATTATTAACTTTTATTCTGTTAAGACCATCTTAACCAGGTGTATTCAACATGGGAAAATAAAACATTTCATGAGATCTGTGCTCTTCAATTGGTTTGATCTCACCACCCACTTTACACTTACTTTGTCATCCATTAAACCATAGGTTTTGTTCAATGAATCAGTAGGACTCCACTGGCAAAGCAGTCTTCCTTATCAACTGAATTGATGGATCAGACTGTTCTCTTGTCAGTCTGCCTTCATTTTCTGCCCGTCATACCTGTCCTGAGACATTGGACAAGACAGATAGGTTAGGTCAAACAGTACCGTGTGCTTGCTCCTGTGTGGAGCCAGGCTGCTCCATGCTTTCCTGACCTCTGTCATCCTTTCTGCTTTGGCCACCTGGACACTAGCATCAATCATCAGAGTTCAGAGCCAAGATATAGAAGAGGCCAAGACACAAAATAAAAATTATAGATGCTCTTGGCATCTGCATTAAGACTAGCACAACCTTGCTATAAATTTTTCTTTCAAAGCAGAGTTTCACACTAAGCAGAGACACACCTACTTGCCAAGAAAGACACAGCTTACCCCCCCCATTATACCTCACAACTCTCTCCCACCCCACACCCTGTCCCATCCCCAAGCCTATGGAGGCTGCTCAGACTCTATTCCTCTGTTTACCATTGCCAACAGAGGCGATTCCTCAGCCTGGGTAAGGTTTAGAGAAATTGAGTTTAGTTATGGGGTGTTCTGGTGATGGCCTTCTTAATGTCAGAATCCCAAGGTGATATTTGACCTGCAAAAAGACACAGAGTCAAGGGTGTATGCACATGCATGCTAGCATGTGTGGTATGTACATCTGTGTATACAACTGTGAGTGTGTGTGTAGGTGTGTAAGTATGTGCATGTGTGTGTATGTGTGGTGTCTATGTGGTTTATGTGGTGCATATGGTGACTATGTATGTGTGGTTTATTTTTCTGTGTCTCTATGTGTGCACACTTGTGAATGTGTGTGGTTACTGTGTGTGTATGGTGTGTTTGTGTCTCTTTCTGTATGGACACCTGTGCTGTATGTGTGGTATATGTGGTGCCTGTGTGTGTATGTGTTGTATTTCTGTATGTGTGTGTGTGTGTGTGTGCACACCTGAGTGGCAAATGTGTGTGTAGTATGCATGTCTATAGCATGTATATATCTGTGTGTGTATGTTGTGTGTATATTTGTGTGTTATGTATCTCTGTGCATTGTATTGGGATGTTTGTATATGTGCCTATATGTGTTGTGTGTGTGTCAGTTGTGTTAAGTACATGATGTGTTTATATTCTATGCTCTCCTTGTTACAAAATCACCAAGATTCTATCAAGTGGCCCCACCCTGACAAGCACATCTGAACTGCCTTCCAAAGGTCCCACCTCTGTATGAAACAATCCAGTGGTTTATTCTCTCAACACCTCAGAGAGAATAATTTTCAACACAGGAATCCTTTGGGAACAATTTCCAAACCAGGGCACAGAATAGTCTTTCAACTTGTACTTTAGGTGCCCTAAGTGGGATCTGCATGCTTGCAGTAATACTACATCCTAAGATTAAGCAGAGCCGAGGGCTTTGTGTTTCTATAGTAAAATCCAGAGAAAACGAACAGAGAACAAGGAAGTAGATGCATGTTAGAGAAGAGCTGAGGTTGGCTGAGACTCCAAAATAGATGCCCTTGACTGTCTCTGCCTGTGAGTCTCTTTAGAGGGTCGATGCTCCTCTAGGGATTTGTCACCACCCAGAAGAAAGCTGATATCTTCCATTGATGCATTTCCCTGGTATTCTTTTCTATTATTTCTATTATCATTTATATTATTTTTGCTTATCTTTTCTGTTTCTGACTCCATCATCTGCCTCTTTGAAACATGAAAGGCTCAGAAATGGGAACCTGAAAGTCTGGCCCCTGGTATGTCCCAGGAGCCCAACACACCATGGCACACACTCCTTATTTACATAGCACATGCTGACCTTATCCTAGTAATGACTGTGTGTCTCCTGCATCAGGGAAGGAAAAACAGAAAAATCACTTGAATAACATTTCCCAAAAGCTTCCTGGTTCTTTGTGACCATCATTAGAAAACACACTGAGGCTGTGCAAAGCAAGGAGAGGCCACATTCACTTTACAGCCTGAAGGCAGCTGAGTAGCAAGGACCCTGCTCACACAAAGCTCTTTTCTCCCAGATTTATTAACTTCTAAGCCTTTTCCTGTTTGCCTGTCATGGCCAAACCCACCTCTTGGCAGACAGTAAGTCTGAGCATTTGAATTAGATTCCTGAGCAATGATTAAAACAGATTTGGGTCCTTAACAAAAGAGGCTCTAAAACAACAGCAGCAGGATCCAAGCTAAACCACAGGGACTACACTCTAGTCTGTGAGCCTTGTCTTGATCTCTGGGCAAGATGCTGTGTGCACCAAGAAGGACCCTCCAGGATGAGATGGGGTCTGTGATACTGGAACTCAGTGGTCTTTGTGGCAGACTGGCAGAATCAAGCCTTCAGTAAGCAGTGGCTCCTCCAAGGAGGACATGCTTGGGGGTCAGAGTCAATTGCCATGTTCATTTTCACAAGCCCTCCTCCTTCCCAGAGAAACAAAGAGGGAAAAGGGCTGGGAATGATGTCCACAAAGTCTCTACCTTTCCAGAGAGCAGTGAAGTAAACAATAGACTGCCCCACATGCCTTCCTACACACTCAGATGCATTCATGAAACAGAGCTTCACATCAAAGCCCCATGGACACACACTCTGACAGGAGCCTTCTCTGATTTAGTTCTGCATTGTGACATCTACCTCCTCAGTGCTGGTCTGTCCATTCAAATTCAGCTTTGGTTCTGTGTGGCAGTGAACACCATCATTTCAGCACTGGTAAGGCTGAGGCAAGTGACCTGAAAGTTCCAGACTAGAATGAGATTTTGTCTCAAGGCAAAAATCACAAACTCAGTATTCACCTTAACAAAGCAAACCCAGCCTGACTGCTTCCAACCTCCTATAGTGACTCTTTCCACCCAAATCACCAGAGAACTTTGAATTTAAAGTGGATTTAGACAAGATCTCCTTTCAGTTGGAAGAAGGTAGTGTGTAAACATGCAATGTGCGTTGCTATGACTACAACTATCAACAGCTGAGAGAGTCTGCATTTCTTTGGTGCAGCAAGTAGCCAGCCTGAGACCTAGAGTCTCTGGGGGTGGGGGTCTCTCATCTACTCTTCACCTCACGGGCCAGAGTAGTATGTGTGAAGCTCGTGCAGTGCATCCCACCTCCCCACCTTGAGAATCAAGAGCTTCCCTAGAGGTTGAGAAGCACAGAGAGATCTAGTTTTTTTTTGAATAATTTCCTTATCATTCCAAGCAGATACCAAACTCTTTTAATAGATCATAGAAAGACTCCACACAATATCTCATTCCATGTCTTATGACAGCCACAGGGACCCACCTCAATCACCAAAGACTGTTCCTGAAGATTTGACCACCGGGCTGGAGAAATGATGTAATTGGTAGAGGGCTTGTCTAGCAAGTAGGCAGCCCTGCGTTCAATCCCCAGTACCATAAAACTGGGTATAGTATGGAGTACAAGTATTTCCAGCCCTTGGGTGGTGAATAAAGGAAGATTGTAAATTCAAGGCTAACCAGGTCCACATTTGTGAGCTCAAGACTACTATGGGCTACATGGGACTCTGCCTTCCTAAAAGAAAACACGCCCCCACAAAGTGAATGACTCCTGTGTGTGGATAAAATGTGATCAGCCATGCCGGTCCCACCCTAATGGACTCTATCCCTTTGGAACTGTAAGTAAAATAAATTCTTTTCTCTAAACTGCTTTTGGCTGCTGTGTTTTATCACAGCAACTACAAGGTAGCTGATACAGAGTTGGGATGGGCTGAAGAATCCAAGGTTTCAGGGTTCTAACTTTTCCTTTACAAGAATCCATCTTACTCTAGGAAAGAAAAGCAAGTTTCATACCTAAAACAATAACTTGCTTTTCTTTCCTGTAGCCTAGGCTGGCCTTGAACTTGCTATGTATCCACTGATGACCTTGAACTCCTGATTCTCCTGCCTTCACCTCCCAAGTGCTGGATTGACAGGTGAAGCTGTAGACTAGTTTCTTAGGTGCTGGAAATCCATCCTGGGCCTTTGTGTATTCTAGGCAAGCACTCTACCCACTGAGCTACAGCCCTAACAACAAGGTCAAGTTTTATCCCTAACATCTTACCTGTTCATCTTCCTACAAAACATTTTCTGGGATGGAAACAAACACACTGGGACTGGGGGTATGTAGTTTAGTGACCAAGAACTACCACACCACTTTTGAAGGGGAAAAGGTAACTTTAGTTCAGGGAGCCAGTGAGAAGTACATACTATAAAGGGCAAAGGTCCACCCAGGTAGGGTGCTTTAAATTCAAAAGCTTTGATTAAAGACTTAAAGGAGGCACTCAATAGGTGATAAATAAGAAAGACACCACCCACCGAGCCCCCCAGCCAGGAAGGCTCATCTAAATCTAGTCATCAGGAAGCATCTCAGGGATTCCAGGGGAGAGCCATCCTACAAACTTAGCCTATTATCTACAAGTGCCATAAAAGACAAAGACAGGCTCAGTGTTCTAGAATCTTCTAAAGACAAGACAGCTATTATGGACCAGGAACAAAGCAAAAGCAATGTTTTGTTTTGTTTTTGATTTTTTTATTTGTTTATAGATGAGGTCTTATTACCTTGACCAGGCTGATCTCAAATTCTTTGGCTCAAGTGATCCTCCTGCCTCAGCTTCCTAAGTAGCTGGGACTTTGGGTGACCATCGCCATGCTAGGCATTCTGAGCATCAAACCTAGGATTTTCTCCATGCCAGGCAAGTGCTTACAACTAAGCTACATTCCCGACCAAGAGAGCAGTGTTTTAATGTTAAATTTCTTAAGTTTGGTAATTCTGCTGTGGCCATGAAGGTAGTTTTTGGTTTTTAGGAAATTAACACACAAGAATTGAGGACTAGAAGGTATAATGTCTCTATGACTCTCCCAGTGACTCAGAAATAGATCAGTGCCCATCTATCTACATGCAAAAGCAGATAATGTTGAATCACATGAAGGCAATAAGGCAAAATAGAATTAAACTGGTAAATACAGAAAAAGGATATATGAGAATTTTTAAATTATTCCTTCAAACTCTTCTCTGTTTTGTGGGAATTTTTGTTTTTGTTTGTTTTGGTTTTTGGTTTTAGAGATGGAGTTTCTTTATATAGCCCTACTTGCTCTAGAACTCACTATGTAGACCAGGCTGGCCTGGGAATGCAGGGCTCCTCCTGCCTTTGCCTCCCTACTGCTGACTAAAGGCATGTAGCGCCATGGCTAGGCTCAAACTCTTTTTTCTTCTTCATTCTCCTCCTCCTTCCCTATCTTCCCTTCCCTTCCTCTTGGAGACAGGATCTTCTCTAATTCACCGTGAAGCTGAGAATGGCCTTGAGCTGATTCTCCTTCCTCCATTGTACAAACCTAGAATTGCAGGCACAAGCTATCTGTCCCAGCTTAGGCAGCAACATGACTGAAAGCTGGGGCCCAGCTCATGCTAAGCAGGCACCTCTCCCTTCAGGCTATAACTGCTTCTCTCCCCTCCCCTCCCCTTCCCTCCTCTCCTCCCCTCCTCTCCCCTCCCCTCCTCTCTTCTCTCTTTCTGGTGCTGAGGACTGAACCCAGGACCTTACACATCCTAAACAAGCCAAAACTTTTTAATTATGACAGAAGAACAATCTGAGAGGCTGCAAATGTAGCTCAGTGGAAGAGCATTTGCCTACTATAGGTCCCAAGTTCAATCCCTGACACCAAATAAATAAATTAACTAATTAATAGATAAATAAATAAAGAACAGAAAAAAGAAAACTGAAAAGAGTCTGAATCAAAATTATTAGAATGTATGTATTAAAATCCACTTATAAAATTTTATACCACTTTTAATGGTCAGTTTTATCAAATCATGTTGTAAAACACTTTCTAATTACAGCCACTATTCACCATATTTGTCTTTCTGCTGTTGTTTTTGCTTTTTAATTTCTTTTTATG
The DNA here is from genome assembly GCA_004025045.1 of Sigmodon hispidus. Lineage (NCBI taxonomy): Eukaryota > Metazoa > Chordata > Mammalia > Rodentia > Cricetidae > Sigmodon > Sigmodon hispidus. The sequence continues at coordinate 70,945 of PVIH01010562.1, forward strand.
TGATTTAGTGTATTGCCTGCAGGTATGCCTGTGCATGTGTGCAGTGTCCGCAGAGATTAGAGCAGAGATTAGAAGAGTGTATCAGATCCTCGGGAACTGTAAACTGCTATTGGATGCTGGAAAACTGACCTGGGTCCTCTAGAAGAGCAGCAAATGTTCTTAACTGATGAGTCATCCCCCCAGTCCACTGTATTTCTTTTTATGAAATGCTTAGCATGTTTAACATCTTGCTCAATCAGTCCCCTAGATCCATGGGTTCAACTAACCACAGATTAATATTAAGAGAGCTGGGTATGGTGGTACACACCTTTAATCTCTTCGTAAGATAGAGAGAAGCAGGCATTATCTCCATGATTTCATGGCTAGACTGGTCTACATAGGCATTGAACATATACAGACATTTTTCTCTTCCCCTTTTCTTCTAAACATATACTGCAGTAGCAACTTATTAACACATAGTATGAATATCACATCAGTCATCATGAGTGACCTACATTTTTATGTGCTTTACGTTCATGGGAGGATGTTAACTTGCAAAAACAAGTGTGGTGATATATTGTGGAGGCTCTAAAGAAATAAAGTTTGCCGAATGATCCGAGGGTAGAGCCAGCCACAAAGTTAGCCATAGAGATCAGAGAGTAGTGACACACACTTTCAATTCTAGCAGAGGCAGAGATCCATCTGGATCTCTGTAAGTTCAAGGCCAAACAGCTCCAGGTAGTGGTGGCACACACCTTTAATTCCAGCACTCTGTGCTTCTGCTCCTAGTACTTGGGAAATACACAGTACTTTCAATCCCAGACCTAGAAAGTTTTGAATCAGGAAGTGATATGGCTGGGCAGAGAAAGGTATATAAGGCAGGAGGAGACAAAGTTCTCAGCTGAGGACTCAGAGGCGTTTAGTTTGAGGATTCGTCATCAAGACAGAATCTTCCTCTTGCGGCCTGAGAAGTTAGCTAGTTGAGAAGAAGCTTTGGCTTGTTCCTCTCTCTGATCTTTTAGCATTTACCCAATATCTGGCTCTGAGTTTTTATTAAAAGACAAATTAGGATTTGTGCAATATATAACTCCTGTCGTTGTACGTTCAATACAATGGCTGTATCTTAAGTGACTGCAGTCCCAACAGACTTTAGGCAGGCCTCACTGAGGCAGGAATGCTATTCCCTCAGGCATCAGCCACTACCACAGTCACTAAAGGAAACTTTATCTAAATCTCTATTCTTCTGAGAACTCAGGATTCAAAGGTTGAGATGGAATCTTGCTAGCTCAAAGAGACCCAATAGCAATAGCTCACCTATTCCCTTGGCTCATGTCTGGGGGGGGGACAGTTCTGCTCAGCCCCCACTACAGAACCCTCACTACACCTCGTTCCTCCCTACCACTTCCTGTCAGCCAATTGCTGACTCAGCCTCCTGACCCCAAGTTAATTTTATTTAATCAAACAAACTCTGTGATGAAAAATAGATCTCTAGCTTTTCAAACATTCTTTTGGGAGTTTGAAAGTGAAATGGTGCAGCCTCACTGGAATGGAGGCATGAAATGATTGACAGCAGTTGACATCAGGTAGATCTCATGGGAGCCATGGGCTAGCACTTAGGGAACACTACTGGGTCAGAATTCAAGCCAGTCCCTGCTCATGGACCTGCAGAAGCTGTTTCCTGGCTGGGGTCTCAGTGTAGAGTAGCAGTTCATGGGTAGAACTGGGAATAAATCCAGTTTTCCAGGAGTGGGCCCTCATAAATAAGGCTCAGGTAAAGATTGGCCAAAAGGAGAGAATGACTCCATGCTTAGCTTAGTTCTGTGTGGTGATCCATGCCCTACTTCAAAGAAACCTGTCCCCTTAGAGCTAGTTTTCAACCATCTGTCCTCATCACTCATATTTAGTGACTGAGATTTCTGATGGGCATAAACAGTGCCAGAGGAGAAAAAAACTGAACTCCATAGGGCACAGTAGAAACAGCTGCCCGGAAATATGAATCAATGGTCACTAATTTGCCTTAATATCAATGGTCTCAACTCTCCTATAAAACGTCACACACTAACAAGATGGATACAACAACAGAAGCCATCTTTCTGTTGCCTACAAGAAACACACCTCAACCGCAAAGACAGACACAGGCTTAGAATAAAGGGTTGGGAAAAGATTTTTCAGTCAAATGGTCCTAAGAAACAAGCAGGGGTTGCAATCCTAATATCTAACAAAGTAGACTTTAAGCTAAAAGCAATTAAAAGGGACCAAGATGGTCACTACTTATTCATCACAGGAAAAATTGGTCAAGAGGAAATTTCAATCTTGAATATTTATGCCCCTAATATAAGGGCACATACTTATGTAAAAGAAACACTGCTAAAGCTCAAATCCCACATCAATTCTTACACCCTAATAGTGGGAGACTTCAATACCCCACTTTCAACCCTGGATGGATAAACCAGACAGAGTCTCAACAGAGAAATAAGGAGTCTAAAACAGGTTATGATGCAAATGGATTTAATAGATATCTACAGAAGCTTCCACCCAAAGGCAAAGGAATATACATATTTCTCAGCTCCTCATGGAACTTTCTCCAAAATTGACCACATAATTGGTCATAAAGCAAATATCAACAGATACAAAAAAATGAAAATAATCCCTTGTAACATATTGGACCACCAGGGCCTAAAGTTAGAGTTCAACAACATCAAAACCCAAAGAAAGCCTACCAACTCATGGAAACTAAACATCACTCAGCTGAACCATCTCTGGGTCAAGGAAGAAATTAAGAAAGAAATCAAAGTCTTCCTAGAATTCAATGAAAATGAATCTACCGGGCTGGAGAGATGGCTCAGTGGTTAAAAGCACCGTCTGCTCTTCCAGAGAACCTGGGTTCGATTCCCAGCACCCACATGGCAGCTAACAACTGTCTGTAGTTCCAGTTCCAGGCAAACACCAAGGCAAATAAATAAAGTTTTTTTTAAAAAAAAAAGAAAGAAAGAAAAGAAAAGAAAATGAATCTACAACGTATCCAAACTTGTGGGACACAATGAAAGCAGTCTTAAGAGGAAAATTCATAGCGCTAGCTGCCTATATGAAAAACCTAGAGAAAACCCACACTAGAGACCTAATAGTGCAGCTGAAAGCCTTAGAACAATTAGAAGCAAACTCACCTAGAAGGAGTAGACGGCAGGAAATAATCAAACTTAGAGCTGAAATCAATACAATTGAAACAAAAAGAACAATACAAAGAATCAATGGATCTAAGAGTTGGTTCTTTGAGAAAGTTAACAAGATAGATAAGCCCTTAGCCAAACTAATCAAAAAACAGAGAGAGTGTTCAAATCAACAAAATCAGAAACGTAAAGGGGGACATAACAACAGACTCCCAGGAAATACAGAGAATTATCAGATCATATTTTGAAAATCTGTATTCCACAAAAATGGAAAACCTAGAAGAAATGGACAGCTTTCTGGACAGGTACCATCTACCAAAATTAAATGAAGATCAGATTAATTACCTAAACAGGCCTATAACCCTTAAGGAAATTGAAGCTGTCATTAAAAACCTCCCCAAAAA
>PVIH01010563.1:0-74471 GCA_004025045.1 Sigmodon hispidus
AAAAAAAAAATTCAGAGGGAAAGATGAACACAAAGAAAATATAGGTGTAGCAATCTTATTTGTATGTCTACCCTTGATAAGCCATGCTTATCATTCTTATCCTCTATATAGTTATTGTTAACTCTTCCACATTTTAAATTCTTTTTACTGTGTTTTTTTTTAATAAATACAAAATAAAGGAAAAAAAAAATTGTGCTTCTAGTTAACTTGCCCATCTTTAGTCATACTAACATTCAAATGACTTGGTCCAGAGTAGTGTAATAAATGAGTCAGTAATGTATTAGTATAAAACTGTAAATTGAATTGTTTTCTTCCAAGTCTGAGAGGCAAAGAAGAAAGTTCTGACAAATTGTAGATGGGTATATTTAATTATTATCATCCACTAAACATGATTATATCTGACTTCATCTCATTTTAGTAATCGTGAATTAGAAATGTGAAATTGCTGGTTTACAGCATGGTCATCACTATGGAAACAGGAAATAAGCATCTAGCCGGTAGCCAGTTCATTGAGCTTCTGAACTGAACTGACTTGAGTCTGTGGTTGCATAGGAACTTGTTACAGATGTTGACAGAGTTAGATTCTAGAGCATATTTGCATTTATGATCAATTGGTCTAATTTCCCCAGTGACAACTGAAAATTGTTTTGCTTTTGAATTTCTGTGGATATGGCCCAGGAAAAGCAAATTAGTGAGACACTGTCAGTAGGCTTAATTGATCTTCTCCCGAGGTACATGCACAACTTACTTGTCATCATTTCCTTTCCTATTTTTTTTCTTTAACTCACACTGGCTTCTTTATTACCAGATGTCATGGACCTCATGTTCTCATATAGTCCACCTACCTTTTCCTTTTAATATCATGTTTTCAGTTAAAATACCAATTAGTCTGATGATAACCTTTTCTAAAGAAGTAATTTGAACATTAATTCCCCAAACTGACAAGATTTATCCTCTTCCTGTCCAATATAATCAGCTGGAATAATTTAATTCTAAAAGCTCGTAAGTTCACAAATTACCCACAGGCATACTTTCCATATCAGTTAAAAGCCCATTACTAAATAGAGTAAAATTTAAAGTGAAAATTGCAATCAGCATTTGAGTCCACATGCTACTCCCTTGCTCCTCACTGAACAATAAGACTATAATTTAATCTTCATGTGAAGTATCATATGATATACAGATGATATGCAGATATATCAGCATTAAAAGGCTGTACAGTATGAATAAAAAAGCATAAATTGAAAGTTTCTTCTTCAAAAGAAAACATGATCACTCTGTGTTTAGAGGCTGACTATGTTGGCTTTTCTTATAAATGTCAACTTAATTTTAACACTCAATAACATATCCAAAATAACAATTTCAGATTGACAATAATTATTTAAGTACTATATGAGGAAAATGATTTGAACCTATTAATTAGAAATATGAAAAAGGGCTGAATAGATGACTCGAGAGATAAAGGTGCTGATGGTCAAGACTTCTCCAATATTACATGAGGATAAGAAAGAACAAACCCTGATAAATGTCCTCTGATGGTCACAAGTGCACAGGCCCTGTGTGCTTACATGTGCACAAACACATGTAATGAATAAATAAAAGGTAATAAAATATATTTTATATAAAATAATAATAGTATTGGTGAATTGGTTTATATGTATATATCTGTACAATTTAGAATTTTGAGGACTCTTAAAATATAATTGCTATCCCACTCATAATATCATAAAAATGATAAAATTTTCAAAGTTATAAATAAGCAGGGAATGTCATGTTTGTAGAGCAGAAGTTAGTATATTCTCTCTAAAAATATTTTTTATCATATGTGAATGTTTGTGCATGTATGAATGTGTAGCACATGTATGTAGTGCCCTTGGAGGCAAGAAGAGAGCATGATATTCCCCTGGAACTGGAGTTACAGATGGCTGTGAGTTGCCATGTGGGTGTCAGGAACCAAATTCCAGTCCTCTATAAGAACATTCATCTATAATATAGTTTTTACAGGTCCGATTCCTTCTTCTGACCTCCACAGGTACCTGCCTGTACATAATACACATGTATACCTTTGGACATAAACACACACACACACACACACACACACACACACTCACACAATCTATAAAAACAAAGCCCTGTTCTTTTAAATAAACAATATATTATCACTAAAATTATTATTTGAATTCATTCTTCCTGACTGATGTTTCTTGCCATTGGACAGAATCAACTGACTTTTGAGAAGCGTGCCAAGACCACTCGGTAGGTAAATAATTGTCTTTTATAAAAACGGTGTAGAGAGCCAGAGGGTACACACAACATATTGAGCCTCCCTCTTCCTGGGCAGTGTACTGAAGGATTAACTGGAAACAGATAAAAGATCTAAATGTGAGAGCAAACACTATTAAACCATAACAATTTAAGGAAGAAAATGTTCAGGTAAATATGTTCATGACTTTGGCAGGATATAAGCAATTGTGTTTAAATGGGAAAACTGAAATTTATAAATATATATACTCTGAAGTTTCTGAGCTTACCAAGTTGGTAGTTTGAATGAAAATGGTCCCCATAGGCTTATAGAAAGGGACACTATTAGGAGGTGTCACCTTGTTAGAGTAAGTGTAGTGTTACTGGAGGAAATGTATCTCTGGGGGTGAACTTTGGGGTTTTAAATGCTTATGGCTTGCCCAGAGTGCTCTCTCGTCCTACTGCCTGCTGATTCAGATGTAGAAATCTAGGCTCCTGCAGTTCCATGTCCTCCTGTGTACAACCATGCTTCCCATCATGATGATAATGAACTAGACCTCTAAAACTGTAAGCAAGTCCCAATTAAATGTTTTTCTTTATAAGAGTTGCCATGGTCGTGGTGTGTATTCATCACAATAAAACATTGACCAAAACAACAAGGCATCATCAAGAAACTCCAAATATGTATTCCATATAACTGGAACGATTTACCAGTGATCTCTCAGAAGAGACTTGGCTCTGTGATGTATAGAAAAACTCTAAAATTTAGTTAATAAGAGCATAATAACTCATGATTATGACACTTTAATATGTAATATGAAATTTTATTTTATAAGGAAATTATACAAATAGCCAATGAAAAAATGCTTTGTATTATTGACTATTAGAAAAATGTCAATCAAAGGCATACTAGCTGTCATATCACACCCACGAGGATGGCTAGTGGACCATCTTGAGCAATCACAATGACCTGTATTGCTTTAGAGGGGTCTCTGGAATATGCTGCATGACCATTATCTTCAGGGGAGGTTTGAAGTTTGAATAAGAATATTCCCCATAGGCTCAGATATTTGAAGGCTTAGTTACTAGGTAGTGGTCTATTTGAAAAGGTTAAAAGGATTCAAGGATGTGGCCCCGTGAAGGAAGTATGTCACTAGGGGTGTGCTTTGTAGTTTCAAAATCCTATGCCAAGCCTAGAGTCAGTCAGTCTGTCTGTCTGTCTCTGTCTCTCTGTCTACATATCAGCTACTTCTTCAGCTACCACTGTAGTACTGTGCTTTCAGCCATGATGACAATGAACTAATCCTCTGAAGCTGTAAGCCCCCAATGAAATGCTTTTAAAGGCTTGCCTTAGTCATGGTGTCTTTTTCTAGCAGGTATCTTACAGCTGACACTGGGCTTTTATTTGGCAATTTGTAGGTTCTGGGTGAAGCATTACCTTCTGTGTAGGGTAATTATGATCCAGCCATACAACTTGTGAACATGTTCCCAGATGACTCTCAATCTTACTATAGAGACACTTGTGAATTCATGCTCCCTGATGCTCTATTCACAATAGCTTGGACACGGAAACAACCAAATGCCCGTCAACTAACAGATAGATAATGAAAACATGGTGCTTATAGACAATGAAATTTTATTGAGCTCTAAGAAAATAAAATCATAAATTTGCAGGTAAATTAATGGAACTGGCAATATTATACCGAGTGAGTTAACGCAGAGGCAGATAGAGCAGCATCAATATTCTCACTAGTGTGGATCCTACATCTTTGATTTGTGTATTTAATATGAGAGACCTGTAAGATCCAGGAAACTAGAAAAGAGGTCATGTAAGTGGGAGGAAGAGATTAAGGGGAAGGGTAGATCATACAACATAACATGCTCCAAGGCTGAAGAGGGGCGAGACTGAGATAGAAGAGAGCTGGGAGTAGAGGACAGAGGAAAGGATAGAGGAGAGAAAGTTAACCTCTAGGGTATTTGAAAGGACCATATGGAGGGCTGGAGAGATGGCTCAGAGGTTAAGAGCACTGACTGTTCTTCCAGAGGTCCTGAGTTCAATTCCCAGCAGCCACATGGTGGCTCACAGCCATCTATGATGACATCTGATACCCTCTTCTGTATACTGTATACATAATAAATAAATAAATCTTAAAAAGAAAAAGCCATACAGAAACTTGTTTGATAAGCATCCAAAATATTTATATATCCATGTGTGTATTCATCTAAAAGAATCTCAGAATCAAAAGTTAAACCCTTGTAACTTGGTATGTAACTGTGACGAGTGTTTCTCTGTCTCTGTCTGGTCTTTAGTGGACTTTCTCATGACAAATTTCTACCTAGGATTCTTTAATGGCAGAGCTTACATCTGAGTAACTTACTCAACACTTAAACTCCTGAGATGAGACTTTAGCCTCTCTTATCTAATCCTGGTTCCTCTTCTATTTTCTCCCCAGGGACAGCTTGCATGTGACAAAAAACTGCAACTATTATATTCAAAGATTATTAACCTCATTTTAGATCAGCGACATTATTTTATTCTCCACATGTATTACAATGCTTGCCAAAAGTGCATGTGTAGGTCTGCTGAGGTGGCTCAGCAGGTATTTGCCTGGAAACCAGATAATCTGAGTCACACTGTTGGTTTTGTGCATAAAATCAGGCACACACACACACACACACACACACTACCAGGGCCACAAGAGAGTTTATTCAGGAGAGTTGTCAGGCGAGTATAGGGGCAGAGAAGAAGAAAAGAGAGACACTTCCACATGGCAAGCCCCTTTTAAGAGAATGAGTGGGCACAGGTTTATGTGGCCATGCCTAGGGGCATGCCCTCTGTAAGTGGCATGTTCTGTCCATATTGGGTTACCACATGGCCACTACATGCCAGGAATTCTTATCTCACCTGGTGTCAAGTTGGGTTCACCACGTGGCATGCCAGGAATCCTTACACCCACCTCTGGCATTTATATGGTGCAAAGAGACAACTAATTTCACATGTCCTCTGAATTCCATGTACATAAATGTAATAAAAAAAATTGGAAGCACATGCTCAGTCAATGTTTGTGAGTAAAACACTGGGGAAATGAACAGATAATATTGCATTTCACAAAATATTTTCTTTTTACATGACTTAATATGTGATAAATCAAATGTAGCCACTCTTCAGTCTCTGATAAGCCCCAACTGTATGAAGAATAAGACCACTATTATAATCTGCTCCAGCACACATGAGAGTTTCCCAGATTTGACCTTGTGACCTCTCTAGAAAGAACTCTGTCACTTTCTGTCTCTACTGTCTACCACACAGCATATACTCCAGGGACATGTGAAAAACTGCCCGTTTGCTCCAGATAGGACAATGGCAGATCAAGGAACTGATTTCACACAAGTCTGGATGAACCAATGAAAACCCTGCTGTCATGATGTATGATGATCACAGATGCTATACATGGAGTCCCTCCTTCACCCGATCTTCAGGCTTCTGTCTACCGTCTGCCCAGAGCATGCGTAGCTCAGGAGAGGGAGAGCTGGGCAGGAGTAAAGGCTCAAGTGACAAACTTGTGACCATCCCTCCTTTTCTTAACAAGGGATTTTAATAATCTCATAGATCAAGCCGTCACTATTGTGTTCTAATGTTTTGTTGTCATAACTACAGACCATGGTTATCTATGCTTCAGGATGGCAAAGGATTATATGCCTATGCCGGGCTCTGAGGAAAAGGTTATGTTGCTACAGAGAGTGCGTGGGATGACACCAAGTTAAAGAAAAATTAGAGATCAAGAACATCCTTATAAATTGATTTATTATTTACAACTGTGTACTTTGTAAAACTTAACAAATTTATTTTTAGGGAACTCTATCCATATTCTTATCAGAGTAATAAAGTATTGTGATATAACATCTCTTAATAAATTGTCCAAATCCTAATCTATATTTTACAGATGGTTCTCCTTGCTAATAACAGCCTAAGAGTGGTCCAGATGAACTGTATAAACTTTCATGGTGGGGTTATATTTTCATTTTGTACTATATTGTTTTGTTTGGTGATTCATTCATATTGTTATTATAATTCTATTATTATAGTTAGGCCAAATTTACATCAACAATCTACACTGGTGTTCTTTCTTATTCTACTTATTCTTCTGTTATGTTTCTATATGTCAAAGCCAAAGAAAGGTACTTTTAAACAAATAATTGCTCATTTCCAGGACACCCATGCATCAGCTTCCAAGCCAGAGGTGTGCTTAAAAATGCAGAGGCCATGTAATATTTCAGAAATTCAGAAATTTTCAACTTGCGGGCTGAATTTTATGAAGAAGATTCCTATGGTAGCTAGCTTTCCCTGGCTGTAACAAAATACCTGAGACTACCTTACAGGAAAACACTTTTTGGCTCATATTTGCATTCTATGCTCAAGAAGCTTTGCTTTTCGGGGCTTATTGGTGAGACAGGGTAAGTGGAAGGGGTACAGGGTAGAAAAGACTGCCCACCTCAGGAGACGCAGAAAAGAGAGAGGAAGGGGCTTGAGTCCCACTCCAAGAGGACACCCCCAAATAGCCCAACTGTTCTTTAGCCCCACTTTGAATCACTACAGGCTAGCAGTCACTTCTGTCAGACTCAAGGCTTTTGGGTGACATGAAAAATTTAAATTATAAAAGTTGCATTTGGGCTGCATATTTTGGTTTTCACTCTCCTTGGATTTATTTTTCTTTTTCTTTCATTGATTCTGGCTTCAGAAAGAACCAGGATGGAACAGATAATCACTTGAGACTTTTCATTTTGTAATTTTACCAAAGTCTGACTGTACTTCATTCCTGGGTTATTAGAACAGTTTTCCTTTTCCTGTCACCCAATATGACTACTGTCACATTTATGTGCCAACACTTTTATTTCTCCCATGTGTTTGGTCCTCTTCCCAATGCCAACTTTTCTTCTTTTAATCTGTTTATATGCTACTTAAAGCATCCAGAAAAAAAGAAGCAACAGAGTATGATGAACTGCAAATCCCAAAAGCAAATCCTTACAGAGAAAACAATAGCAGTGGAAATGCTTGTAACTGAGGCCCAAAATTCTCTGAGTTCTCACACAAAGCATCATTGGAATCAGTGAATTGACTGAGCTCCTGAAAGTGCTTGGTGTTTAAACTCTGTGACCTGAGATTAATCTCCAGAAGCTACACAAAGATGGAAGGAAAAAACTGACTCCATAAACTGTCCTTTGATGTCCCCGGTACACACACTGTCATACCATATCACACAAGCAAACACACAAAAACACATTTAAGAAAACTTTTTAAAGATTTATTTTTATGTGAGTGCAGGTGCTCTCACAGGCCAGAAGAGGGCGGTAGATCCTCTGGAGCTGGAGTTAGAGGTATGAGCTGCTCAATGGTGGGTGCTGTGAACGTAATGCTAGTTTTCAGACAAAGGAGCAAATGCTCTTAATTTAGTCATCTCTCCACGTCTAACAATAAATATTTTTAAGAATAAAAACATTCGACTTAAATAAAATTCAGTAATATTGCCTTGTGAAAGAGGATTAAAAGGAAAGGATGATGTTTGAAATCCACATACATAGCAACCATTGTCTGGAAAAAAATCCTCAAAAGCTGGCATTTAAAGTAGACACATGAAAATTCTAATAAAAACACACAAACATGTGGTGAGACATTCTCTCATGAAGCATGTGGAAAATGAGCAGCCTCAGAACTAGGGTTTAATCCATCATCCACTAAGAACACATAAGTTGAACTTCAAATGGATTGTCATCATGTAACTACCATCGTTGCTAAAGTAACATGAGAGAGACAAAGATAGGAAAACTGAGTCTATCACATGTTGTATGTAAAATGATATTGTATACTAGAATACTAAAATCCATATTGATCCTCCCCCAAATTAAAACCATGTAAGTAGTCAACTGACATACTACCTAGCTATTCCATTATTGGGTGTTTACCTCAGAGAAATACATCTCACACTCATGGGGTGAACTATTCATGCATGCTCAGGGCAGATTCATTAGCAATTGCCACAACCTGAGAAAGTTCAGGATCTTGTGATAGGTAAAGAGTCAAATTGTATTTTGCCCAAACCAAGGAACAAGACTAAAACAAACAGCCAGTGACTGAGATGGACATGTGATGACTTAGTTGACTCCAGAGGGTTTTCTGAAGTGAGAAAATACTAATCTTTAAGGGCTGTAACTGCACTAACACGATGGGAAATATTTTATCTTGAAATGACTAAATAATAAAAACAGAACAGACTAGTGGCTAAGTTGAGGAGAGGTTGGGGATTTCAAAAACCAAAAACAAAAAATGTGAATATTACCAAGAAATCTTGATAAGAGAAACTTTCTGCCTCTTGCCTTCAGTTCTGGGTTCACATGAATACAGTTTATCTAATGTTCAGGACCACACACCATCTGCTCCATTCCCCGCATGAGTAAAGATGTGGCAACCACGGTGATTTTATATTAGCAAGATATCCCCATAAGGGGAAATAGGTAAAGGCTACATAAAAATGTTTCTGACTTATTTTTGTTGCACTCGGATGCATAGCCACCTCAGGTTTTAAAATGTTTAATAATTAGAGGCTAAGTGAAAGAAATACCTTAAGGGGTTAACTTCACTAATCTAATCAGTTGGTGCTGCTGACTTTGGATGTTGATTTGCTCTAGTTCTGTGTTGTGAAGGTAGATGGGACACGTTCAGCCAGGAAATTTAAATATCAGCAGCTGAGGTCTAAAGACATGAAGACTTTCCACCTTCCCCTGGTGCTTAGGGCAGTCTGCACTCCCAATGCTGAATCAGCTCAGCAAGTTATTTCCTAGGAGTAAATTAAATCTCTCAGAGCATACTGATGCCCTCAAAGCACCTCTGTGCAGAATGCTTCTTATTCCAGGAAATAGGAAAACTTTCATTATTGGCAGGCCCAGATAATCTCTAAGGAAAAATAAAATGTTTAAAACAATTGAGCCTAAAGGAGAATATTAAATAAGTCCATTACAGTGATTAAACTAATAATCAGAGAAAATTTAAGCATAACATTGGGATAGCACTTTTACCCAGGGCTAGGGCAGTGGCCTGAAGAGGATGAGGAAAGAGTAATATAAAGGGGAAAGTCAATAAAAAGAATTTGAGAACTGCCAAAGTTGATCATGCAAGAGAAGGTCACCACAGTCAGGCCAGAGGCGGGAGTTGATACTCATCACTGAGGAAGTTGAGACCCCTGTGGGCTGGACATGGGACAAAAATGAACACATTTTTCCTTTCAGAAGTGCCTGGCATCTGTCTTCTCCTTAATAGTGAGATGCTCCCCCCGGGTGGTGTTAAAAATATATGCAGATATGTTGCAGTTGAAGAAACAGTGAAGCAATGTTTCAATGGATTAAAATTCAAATATAATAAAGAACTACAGATGGTTTCAGTAATACTGTTGGATGAAAAAAAGCTACTGAGTTGTGAGTATAGGAGTAACTCATTCTTAATAAAACAGTGACCATAAACAATCTATGTTATCACTCCGGAGACATACATTTATGTACTTGAACTTTCGAAAAGCCAGAACAGAGGCTCTTGAAAAACTCCAAAATTTCCAGTTTTTCCAAAAGATTAGGAATCTAGGAGAAGCTTCAGATTTCAACTGACCACACTGATTTTTTTTTTAAGAGTCATTCAAATATATAAACTTAACCCTTTGAATGCAGATGACGGGACTGAGATGAACTAAGTAAACAAACACAAATGTAGTGTCAAAATGCGTGACATATATATATTCTCTACTCTCTAGCAGGTACATTGAAAAGTAGAAAAGCAATGTAAAATTCAGTGAATATTAAGTCACATTACACAAAATATGTGAAGGTATCGCCAGCAGTAATTTACAGCATTATCACCCTGTATACCTCTGTCAGGGGAGTGACAACACTTATGGCCTATCTTGATTCACAGCAATGCTAGCTCATCCCAAGTACTGGGAAGTCCTACGCAGATTGCTTTATTCACATGTGCAGACCTGTTGGTTGAAAGGTTTTCATTTGATTTCATTCAGACACCTTCAGTGTGGTCAGGTCAGAGATGCATGGTTGCATCTCACCCTGGCTTCCTGACCTCATTTTAGTTCAGCTTTTCATACTTAGCCCTGTCATTTTCCAGCAGAGAGGTCTTCATCCTTAGGTACATTTCATTGACACCAGTGTACATCTAGGCTTATCACAAATATCTGCATTTGAAGTACAACAAACTACGTATTTTTAAGGAAATGTTAAGAAAGGGGCCTTTGAAATCTGTTAACACAATTCTTGTGTGAAAGCCGAGGATAAACCAACCTGGTTTTGCCTCTCCTTGTGGCAAGTTTAGACAGCTGCAGATGTCATCTACTTAAGGATCTGGGAGAAGTCATTCTCCTGAAGGAAATTCCAGTGGTCAAAAGCACAAAGAAATCTGATGCCTCCCCGGCAAACACCTAGCAGGGAGCTGTAGGCTTTGAGGCTGTTTAAATTTTGATTTAAACTTCAACTCAACTGAGGCACTGAGCATCACGTTAAGTTTAGAGTTTCCATAAATCTCAAGAGCCTTCATTAATTCAGTTACCTATGGAGAATTTATTTAATATGCTTTAAATATTTAAGTGTAAAATTCAAATAAATAACACATGACAAACTGCCTGAGCAAAACACAACATAACACACCATAAAATCCACTAGAATTCGTGGTATCTAAGAGAACTGACACAGAAGTGCATTGTAAGTGTAGTAAATTGAATTTACTAGTAACTCTGTATTTAAGAAAAAAATAAGAACTGATTTTCAGAATGATGATATATGTTTAGATAGGTGGTCCTTTTGAAATTTTGATCCACTGTAAATGTATTCACAGAGATTTTCAAGTAGTTTTTGTCAGGCTGGTTTTGAAGGATGCTGAGTGCAGGAAGCAGTCATCCACTCTGAGGCTGACACAGGACCCTGTGCCTAGAAACAGATGTGCTTGGCGGTCATGGGACTCAGCTGAATTCCATGTTGATCAAGGAATGGTTACTACATGTAGAAAAATGCATTTCATGCCATAATTGCCTAGATCATCTCTACATTTGCCAGAAAACCAACTGCTTTTGAGGATAGTGTTTTGCTATCCTTGAAATCTCACTGACTTCTTTTATTCCTGTTAGTTATTTTTATTGTTTCTTTTACTCCCCTAAAGCTATTCACAGAATGCTATGGTTTGCATCCATGTGCCTGATCACTGAGGTATGCCCTGTTGCTAATCATGCCATGGCAAGAGATGACTTTTTTCTTTTTTGTACTGTTTCAATCACCAGCCAGTAAATAAAATATAATTTAAGAAAATTTGATATACACATAGGCAGCTCATGAAACAGATTTTTTTCAGGATGATAAGCACTTTGAAAAAAAAAACTCATATTTTACAAAAAAAATTGACTACCATTTTTGAAATAGCCAGTTTTCTTACCAAAGCTAATATACAGATTTATTTGTACAGAGAATGTAAGGATCACACTACTGACACACTAAGGGTCCTCTTTCATCACACTTCCCTATCAGTGAGAAGCAAATCTTGTTATTTAATCTCAAATCTGTTCATGTTCAGCTGGACTTTCCATAAAATACCCTACTATCCTAGCCCCCCAAAGTATATATATTTTTTAAGATCAAGAGGAAATAAGACAAAACAAAAAATGCTGTTAACACAAATGGAAGGTGATTTTAAACATCTCTTGAGTATTGAGAATTTCTAAGTATAGAAAACAGAATAATGATGGAAACCAAGTTGCTCACTGAAAAGCCTTGAGGACAGATTCATTTGTCTAAACACCCATTGCTATTCCCCACTCTTATTCTGTAAAGTCTGTTTCCCTTTGTTAATGGTACACAATAATCAGAGCAAAAAACATTTTCAGAACATCTAATGACAATACTTCATTCCTACACATAAAGATACCTATCAGTGACCTCCCAAAGCTGTGAACAAAGCTTTCCTGGACACTGAGAAGCAGGTGATCCTTGATCCACACAAATACTTGTCAGTTACCAAGTTTCCAGGAAAATGACAACACTCCTATCCAATGTGGACAGAAAAAAAGTATTGTTCCTCTTAGTACCTTTGGTGTTGTTTGAAGGGCAGAGATGTGAAATTCAATTTTGCTAAGACACGTAAAATGGTGATATACAGGGCCACTATTTTATAAACATACAGCATTAAAAATAAGCCTGCAGATCTTTTATTCTACTTTTAATTGGTAGAACTACAGTGTGCTAATACACTGGAGATGAAGGTGTTCTTAAAACATTACCCACATTCACTAGGTAAGTATTTCTCAAAGTGCCTCCAGCCCACTCCTACATCCTCAGATAAAGCAGATTTAGGGGTAGAGATGTAGATGCTCAATGCCCTGGCCTTTTTGGTACTTAAGTCTGTAGCTGAGAACCCATGCTGCACATTGCTTAAAGTCTTCTAATCTCCGTGATGTGATTTGATTTAAATATTTTAATTTTGCATATGACTTTTGTTTTACAAGGGGGGGAGGACACACATTTGTGTAGTCTTACCTCTTATTGTCAAACAATCAAATGGAACAAAAAAACCCAAAAAAACAAACAAACAAACAAAACCAAGGCTTCAGAATGGAAACTCCTTTGTACAGACACTGCTTTCCTGGTGTTTATGTTTGGGGACCGGAATGGCTCTTAAGGATATGGAAAAGCTTCATAAGGTTTACCTTAGGGTCATAGCTTGACTTGGTTTCTGCCCCTGTACACAAGATAAAAATGGCAGCTATTTCAATATTTACATCTGTGCTTCACACAACGAAGAGTGATTGATGCCATTATGGCTGCTGCAGTCCTATTACATACACAGTTTTGATCAGTGCTAAGTTACATAATTTCTGTAGTCCACAGAGACAAATTCTTAAGTAAAACAGATTCAACCATTTTAGTTGATTTGGGATAAAAGCTAATTGCATGTGGTGAGGAAAATTCCTGTGCCGGCTTTAAAGGGAGAGGAGCAGTTAAGGAATAGCTAATGCCATATTTTTAAAAGAAAATATGTGAATGTTTCTCTTTTGAAAGTCTGGGAAATAAATACAACCTACAAAAAAATATCTTGTAAATAACGAAAGAAACAGGCATTAAAAACCCCCCATGAGGAAAACTATACACTGTATTGATTCTACTGATATAGATTTTGAGTCATTTTCTTTTAAAGAAATACATACCCATCATTCCAGAAAGCAGGAACTGTCAGGCTTTCATTCCTTTGCTAAACTGATAACAAAACTGATGCTAGAACATCAAAAAATAACTTTTCTTATGTTTAAACTCTAGTGTGAGTTTTTCTGGATGTGCACAATGCCTCTTTGAAGTACTTGAACAATCAGAGTTATTGTTATTTTATTACTGAGAGCCTTGCAAAGAGCTAGATTACAAACTTTGAACAAAGGGCCATATTTATCTTGATAACTGTTGAACTTGAAGCTGACAATTTTTTGCTGTTGTTGTAGTTAGAGGTATGAACTAACTACGTTAGATGACAAAATGCCAACATAAATCGGTAACCATAAAGACAAACCTTTCTTTTACTACTGAAAGTATAGCCTAGAAGGTCTACGAACTGTATCAGACTTTTCTTTGTAATAAAGAGTTGGAATGTAGATCTCATGGGTAGATAGTAGATAGTTTTAATTGTGTCTAATAATTATTTACATGTTCATAAGAAGTAATTTGGGAATGGTTGTTTATTAGAGACAAACTGTAGTCCTGCATGGAATTCTTCAGTAAATAATCATCTCTAGCAACTCCCCCCCCCAACTTCTGAAAATGTCTAGTGTTTAATATTTCAATATACACTGTTCTGCATATAAAAATATCTATCGTAGGATATCACTTACCACATGTAATCAATTGCATTGGTTTTAATTGAAAAAGATAGCTAGAAATTTTCTGTGGATTATTGTAACAGTACAAGGGTACAAGGTGCTTTTATTTAACAGAAACATTTGTAAAGTAAATGGTGAATGCAAAAGCGAGCTACAAAAGAGGAGGGTTCATGTTGCCTCTGTTTTGTTCAAACATGTTACAGGTTAATTTGCCACAATGGATAAACACTAGAAAGTGGAAATTAGCATCTGATAATGTAATTTCAAACATTTTTTTCCCACCCAGAGCATATGGAAAATATGTATAGGTATGGTAAACATTCCTCCTCCACGTGTCACAATCTTGTGGTCACATAATCTTCATGGGCCATTGTGTCCGTGGGGCTTATATCATAGTCTATGCTTGAGTCTTCCTCCTGGGCATGCTTCTCCTTTGGTATGATAGGGACGGTGTCTTCCACCAACACTTTCTCTGACTTGAAGGAGCACACTCTCTTGCCTACCTGTAAACCCAAAGAGTCCGTGTTCCTCTCTCTATGGTCTACTAGTACACACTGTTCATTGAGACCGGGAATGCTGAGGTCACCCCGTGATGCTAATCCTTGGGATTCCAGTTGGATATTTCTCTCAAGTGGTCCTGCCGCCTGTTGACGAGTAATTTCTTCTGAAACAGAGAAGATTTGGTTTGCGTTTTGCTCAGCAGCATTTTGTTTTGACCGTCTATGAAATAACCCGAAGTTTTTGATATCAGCCACAAAATTCACTTTTCTCTGCTTCTCCCTGGGCGGCTCCTGCACCACCAGGGCGGAACCATTGCTTATGTTATGTCTCTCGGAGGCAATGACTGCTGACCTCGGGTGGATCAGAGTGGTTAAATCAAAGAGGCTGAGATTCTTTTTCTTGTCCTTGCTATTACCTTCACTATGGCTCTTTTCGTCGGAGTCTGCTGAACTCGCCTCATTGGCCGACTGTATTGTGGAGAGCTTGCTTCCTCGGAGTAATCCCAGAACTTCAAAGCGGAAGCTAGAAATGTCTTGCTTTAGTTCCTGAGTGAAATTCAAATGACACATTAGGTGGTCACTTACAGAAACATCATGCCCTAATTTCATAGATTGGTTTGAAATGGTCCTGCACCTTATGAAAAGCTAGGACTCTGCTTTTCTGGGACTCTACTTAGAAGGTTCTTTCTCTGATACCCTGGTGTCATTTTGGTGTAATTTTCTTATTGGCATTTTATGTCCTAGTATAATGGTTAGTCTTTACTGTTGTAAATGGCTCTAGCCCGGACTTTCTGGGCCTGGACCAAAGGTTTAGTCTTACTCTCAGCCCCGCTTAGCCTCAAATAATCACACACAGGCTTATATTTAATTTTGTGCTGATTGACCTAAGGCCCAGGCATATAATTTGCTAGCTCTTGCTCTCAATCTAACCCATCTTGTTCAGCTGTGCCGCTCGGTACCTTTTCTCAGAGCATCATTTCCCCTGGCAGCTCCAGTGACTCAGGCATCTGCCTCTGGCGTCTGTGTCTGCTCTGAGATGTTCCAGAGTTTTCTTTGCCTGGTAGCCCCGCCCATGCTTCCTGATTGCCTTTGGCCAATCAGCTTTTTATTAAACTCATAGGCAGGACAAATATTTACATTACCAGCATAATCCCACTACACTTTAATACTAACATGACAGATCCCTAAGGCATACTTCTGGGTATGTATGTGATGGTAGATAAAGACACAAGCCCCACTCAATGGATTAACTTCAGAATGGATTCATAATACGATGACATTTAGGTCTAGGTGGGACCTACCCGGTGAAAGAAGATACACTGAGCAGGTCCACAGGATGACATAGCACCTCTGGCCCCTGTCTCCTCTGGCAGCAATGATGTGAACTGCTCTACCTTGCTCCCTATGTCATGATGGATCAACACTTTTAAAACTATGATGCAAAAAACCACTTTCCCTTTTGAGTGGCCCCTCTTGAGTGTTTTGTCATGACAAGAAAAGTGGCTGAGACACATAGGGAAACCTTCTAAGGGTGACATAAAAGAAATAGAAGGGATATTGCACTCTGTTGCTGGATGGAGGGCTTTTTATTTTCTTTGAGACGGGTTTCAATTATTTTTTCTCAGGAGTCTGCATCAACTGTCAACCCACTTCACACTCTTGGGTTCACATGTCTTAACAGATTTTTCTATGTAAAAGGGTATCCAAAGCAAAATAACTTATATCCTACCCAGATGAAAAACTCCTAAGTCTCAGTTCCTTGGGGATGGCCTTATACCCACCACTGTGTCCCTAAGTTCTGCCTCTGATTACATGAGACTCCTAGATCTTTTTCTTATCTCCAGGAAACTTCTTTCTCTCTTACCCAACCCCACTGTCCTCCAGAGCAAAGAGAATCATTTAGCCTCATAATTGAGATGTATAGTAAAATATTTTGGAATGTAGGTAATTGACAATCTGTGTTATAAGGCAGGCAGTTCTCCTACTTGCTGACATAAATGACTCTTGGCTTCAGTCGCTATAAAGGTCTTTAATGCTTTTTATGTGTTGGATTTTGCCTGTCAAATCTTATTAATCTTAAAGCACTCCTCTAAAATTTCTAACAGTCATATAGAATAAGAGAATCACTTGACATTTCACTGGAAACGCAAGACATATCATTTCCCTATATTTACTCATTACCTCTCACACAAATTAAAAACTAGAAAATAAAGTATAAACACTAGGCTCATAAATTGCAATTAAAGCAAACTTTAAATCCTTGTTCTCAAGAGCTGTGGCAACCCAGGAAGTTTGTGTTATTGCTAGTGGGCTGGCTATTAAAAGCTTCCAATTTAGAGATCAGGCCATCATACAAATGGAAGGCTCACTTGGTAGAGCAGGGATTGGGGCCATGGATCAGAATGCTGCCAAGGACTAGGATTTTTCTTGCTACCAAGTTAAATCCTCTTGACAATTTGGGTAAAGCATGTTGTACAGCAATTGGGAAATTTCTCTACTTTGCTGTTGCTGCTATCTGTCTGTCTGCCCTCTCCCTAAATTCCATGGTCTTTAACTTTAAAATGAGGAGGCACGGCCTGGATGTCCACTGGAACATGTAAGGCTGGGTTTGTAAGTCTGGTTTTAAAGGCCACCTCTGTGATGAAGGTGAAACATTACCTTGACATTCTCCTCCGTCAGGCCTTCTTCAGTTTTGGCTTCTCTGATCATGGCTGCCACATAGCGCTTCACCAGGTTCCTCATCACCTCCTGAACAACAGGACTGACATTCAGTTCAGGGGTTCAACTTCTGCCCCATTTAACAGCAACATCAGAACTGAACATAAGCGTTACTTACTTGGTATTGATGGTGTCTTCTTAGGTTATCAGCAGCACGCCGCTGAAAATGAAAGGACATTCCTGTGTAGTTATACAGGCAGATTATTATTATTCTAAAAATGACTGACTTTGTAGATAAGGCAGTTCTTTTTATCTTTTATCACAAAAGGGGTGTGGGGGGTGGGCAATGAACCACAGTCACTGAAAGGCTCACACACATCCAAAAATCTGAACAAAAGTGAAAAAGTCCAAGTTTTTAACCACTAGGACTTTTAAAAAAGAATAAATGAACAGTTGTAGGAGCATGGTTCTGAGGAAGGCTGCAGGGCCATAAGAGAATGAGCTAATCACACTGGATACATACCCTACATCCCTGGGAATACTGCAAGGGAGAGATGGAAGGAAAAAAGCAAATAGAATTGATGTTTTCTCATAAATAAAAACACAGAAATATATGAAAATCGTTCATTTTAGGTGCTGATACATAATTGGATACCCTAGAGGTCAGTGAACTTACTATAGTTAAAATCATATGTCCATTGAAAAGCATCCCCATCTTAGTCAGATGAGATTTTATAAAATCAATGAATAAAAAAATTATCATCCATACCGATAATTAATCTTACATTTTTAAGGGGGTGAGTGTGACTTTCAGCTACCTTTAACCATGATGTTTTGGAGACTGAACCCAGGAAAGCCAGAGGTGGACTGAGTCCACCAGCAAGTCCTCTACTAACTGAGTCACACCAACTGTGCTTCCCATGCCAGTTACCTCTTCAAAGACACTATGATGTTTCAAGAGCAGAGGTAGATGTGTGTGCAATATCAGTTTTTTAGTACAAAATGTTAAGAAGATGATTGGTGATGGGAAAGCCCATTAAGAACTAAGTTAAATAACAAATGAGATTAAAATTTTTATATTTTCATCTTTTAAAGTATTCCAAAAGCATTAGCAAAAATCTATCTATGATGACCTCACATGATGTATTTTAATAAATAGTAGCATTGATACTTAAGGAAGAACACTGGATATAATCAATCTAAATAAAAACACTTATGCAATAAAGGAATTAGTCTGGTATGAGAAACACAGCGAATAATAGTTCTGGATTTCTAATAAGGCTTTTGATCTTCTTGTTCCTTAGTCAATATTTAATCATAGGCTGATAAAATAGAATTTTAGAGAGAGATGTGCATGTATATAAAAGGAGCTTTAGAAAATACATTTTGAAAGTCAAATTTCTATTCTACTAGCTCTAAGAAGTGCCTCCGTTTCAAGACAAGTAGTGATTTATGGGAAGGGAGAAGACAGTGCTCTGATTCCTAAAGCCACTAATCACTAAAAACAGCATTTACTGCACGGGAACAGGATTCTCTCTATGATTAAGGTATTTGCCTAAACACTAGGAGATTAGACTGTCTTGAGGAGCATCACATGGAGTTTTATGGCTGGGCTACCAGATGGGGGTGGTGTCTGCCTGCCTAAAGATAAACTCCAAGAGAAAAATCACTTCCAGAAGGAAACAGTGGCTTTCCAGAGTTCTGTGGAGTTGTTTCAACTGAAGAAAAGTAAAACATTGTTGTATGCCAATTTCTTAAATTATACCAAACAGATGACTTCCAGGATACTTTAAGTATGCAGGCCCTTAATTTGGTATAAAAACCAATTCAGTCAGTTTGCCTTTATTGGTTTTCAAATCTTTTTAAATTCAGTAAGATCATGTCAAAATAAGTCTGAGGTCATGGCTGAACTTTACTAAGCACAAAACTAAGATTAAGGTTGATAGAATCAGAGTTACGAATAATAAGCAAAGATATCATGGTAGGTTTAAATATTAAACGGACACAGTTTCTTTCAAAGTCTAGAACCTTCCCTAATATTTATAGCCAACAATTTTAATTAAAATATGAAAAAGAATGAAGAGCATAATGTAAAGTAAACCTTAATATAGTTGGCTTGAGAAAAATTTTGTGAAGCTTGTCTAAAATGAAGGGGATGGGCATAAGAAAAGCTTACTCAGCTACTGAAAATTTAAATTCTGCTGGTTATGTTGATGGTTAACTTAAGGCCATTCACATTTTGTCAACTGATTATGTCCTCCAGCTCCTTGGTAGTTAGTTATATATCACCCTTTAGTCTTGCTATGGGCCTAAAGACTTCATCTCTCCCCTGTTCCCCTCAATGCTTCAGAAGCAGCTCTTTGACTGCTTTAGCCTCTGTTTTGCCCATCTGGCTCTAGTATCTGCATTTGAAGTGGGTGGTGATGCTGTAGTATGAAGGATGTGGAATAGGGTTAGACATGGAGATGAGCCTGACTGTGCCTCAGAGGGATGTCAAAGTTGGACAGTGGACACACACTCACTGGGGAATTTTAAAAGATTAAACAAGAGATTTGATTGACAGCATCTGTCACTGGTGTCAACTGCTTCCTCCACCGCTTTTCTCCTTGACACAAATTAAAAACATTCCTGGACCCTCAAACTTCATAAATTAACCAATCCTCTGGATTGATTCTGAGGAAAAACACCTCATGATTTGAATGGATTTACCCCTCTTTGCAGGACTTTGATGTGTTTCCTGATTGCCAAATTAGTTGTTCAGCTAGATCATGAAATGTCTTTACCTTTGAAGTGAAGAGAGATGGGAATGGCAAATTTGCTCTTAAGTGACACACCAAGGGAAAAGATGGTCAAACTCAGAAGTCAATCATCTTTTGTGGGAGTCCAGGACCTTTATGTATGTCTCTGCATGGCACTGAATATCTGCCTCAATCTCTGCAAATTTTCTTTTGTCTCTGTAGTATACATGAATGTACAGCCAATTTAAGATACATTTATTAGGAGACGATGTGTTCATAGATACAATTGTTATGTCAAAGGCAAGAAGCCTCTGAACAATATACTTAAATGGCTCTTAGTCTATAAAGGCTGTTTTAAAGGGAAATACATCATTAAACATGGTGGTGAAGGCTGTGAGTATTCTGTGTACATAGGGAAGAAAAGAGTAATATTGTACAGAGGAGAGAATCAGTAGCCAGGAATGAGGTTTTAGACTGAATACATGGCCTCAAGATTTTGACAAGTCAAGAGATACAAGTGTTTCTGAAAATTGAAAATAGGATGAACAGAATAGTCTAGCCTGGGACTAGAAAGCGATAGAAAATTGGGAAGGTTAGTTTGGATTCTTCATGAGAAACCTTCTATGGTACAGTCCAGTCAGTGTCTTTTAGTGCTTGAATTTTTGATTACCCAAATGTCATGGCAGGGAAGTGTGTCTTCTTTGACTGCTGTCTGGCATCAGGCAGGAAGGAACTTGGCAGCTTCTGGCCATGGCCATTGACCTTCAATGTGGTGTTCTTGATCTGGAAGCAACATTTACTGAAGATCTCTGTGTGCAGTTTCACACAGTGTCTGTGTCTGTACATGGCAGTGCTCGAAGCCCTTATGGCCTCAGCCAGCATACAATTCCAGTAAGCTCACATTCTAGGGTACTGGGCAGGGGCTTCTGGTTTCTTATTTAAACATTGGGGTGAGAACAGGGTAGTTAAAGGGATGTATACTCTCTACAACATACATAAAATTTTGCTAATTAGTGATCTGATGAAATGTCATAACGGATGTACCCATCAATGATACTTGAGGTATTTGTAACCTTTCAGTGGGTAAAAATCTGCTGACTTTCCAGAGCCTTTTATTATCTTCAGGAAAGAGATTGTATTATAATTGTCACTGAAACAGACCAAAACTACAAAAAACTGAGGTGTTTATGACAATGATGTAATCAGGGGTATTTGATTTTAAAGTACTAAGTGAATAGGGATAGTCAGATTTCTGCAAGCTTTTTCAGAGCTGAGAGTTGCATTTTGTAACTTTTACTTTTAATTAGATTGGTTGTCAATTCTGCCTGACAGGAAATTGGGCCAAGATGGAGGACTTTGTTTAGCATTTGTCTAAAGGGAGTATTTTGGAAGACATGCACATGATATTGTCCCTCTTTTTGTCAGTCATGCCATATGTAGCTAGGTTACATGTGGAATAGTTCCTGGCAGGATGCTATTCAAGACAGAGGTTAAAGAATACCTGCATGTCATCTGGGTACAAGCCATGGACTGTAGGCTCCACCTGGTGTGCTAGGCTTGGATGTGGCCTTTGAATCACGGAACAAATGAAAAGAAAACAATGAAGTAGTGAGAAGCCTTGACTGTTGCAAGGTTCCAACAGCTGCACCAGACTCTCTCAAGCTGAGAGAGATTTGCAGCAGGAGGGGGCTCTGGGGAATGCAGTGTAACACTGGCTGGCTTTTTAGCTTCTGTTCTTCCCAGGTCTACTATGTAGAATGTCAGGCTCTCTGCAAAGGGCTGATTCCCTGCAGTCAGCTTTTGGGGTCATTTTCTTTTATTTCCACTATGGTTTCTGTCTATCACTGCATTTCCAGTCCATGAATTATGCCCTTTAGTCTTTCTTCTGCTCAGTGAATCTCTTTAAGAATGCAACCTGCTGTGTTGGCAAGAGGCCAATGCAAAACTCAGGACAGAATCTTTACTCCAACAATTGCAATTTGACTCAGATGAATTTACTTGGTGTCCTCTATAATACACTTTCTCATCATTACAGAATGCAGTTATGAATTCTTGTTAGTAAACACATTGTCTACATGTATAAAATGAAGATGCAGGATTCCTGAGTATCATATTGTCAGATCAAATACTCAGGACCTCATTCCTGAAGTTCCAGGAGTACCAAGCCCTTCTATACCACCTCCCACTTGAAGCAGTTAGTTGAATACAAACTTTCTCCTAGTAAATCTTACAGCAGTATCTCAGGGGAACCAGGGCTTTCATGGATGGTTGCTGTCCTTTCTGTAAGATCCACAGCCAAGCCTATTGAGAGTGGTGAAGCTTGAACTGTACATTTTGACAAATGACCACTAAACGTGAAATGCAGGTGTGGACTCTCTTCTTTTAAAATACTAGGCAGGGCAAATGTACAGGCTCTAATTCTCTTACACTGACTTAATTATATTTTTTTGGCAGCTGCTTAGACTTTCATAGCTCATGTCAACATCTCGGGACTGAGTGACACTCAATGGCCCTGAGACTAAGCTTCATGTTTTACTATGCATTAAGTAGAAAATTACACAGTGGAAAATATGAAACTCAAGAAATGTTATGATTTTACCAAAGATCTGGTGGTTTGGGAGTTGTCTGTTGCCCTATTAATTTAAGCACTCTAGTTAGAAACCCACTAGGGTCTGTGGTGCTAAAAATGTATCACTTTAATTAAATGCTTTGGGGGAGGTATTGCCTTAGCTTCCTTGGACTTTAATTAAATGTGTTTGAACCTTTCCAGCAATAAGCACAGAGGTTGGTTTTTAACTTACAAAGCTGAGCTAGGTTCTATTGCTTTCTTTAAATAGTGATTTCTCATTAAGGTTTCAATCTGAAAAAAGAATTCTACATGATTCTGGTATAAGCAAGAGTCTGAGAACGAACGCTTTAGTACCACTGGAGGCATTGGCAAAATATTTGCTAAGGAACTGCAGTGCAGTTAAGAGCAGTGCAAGTATTTGCAGAGGACCCAGGTTTGGTTCCCAGCACCTACACGACACCCCACAACCATCTGTAACTCTGTTTCAGAGGATTCAACACCTTCTTCCTCTGAGCTCCAAGAGGTCATAGACAGAAAATAGAAGAAATCCTCTGATTCAGAATTTTTAATTGTATATCTCACCCAGCCAACTGATCAGGCCAAACAGAATGAGTACCTTCAAGAGTCCTCAGCCTGGCTCGTTGTTTCTATCAAATGCCTCAATGTCTGCCTCTTCCTGCCTTAAATATCTTCCCTGCCCAGCTGTTTTATTTAGTCATAATTCTAGAGTTAGGACTAAAGGTGTGAGCTACTACTGTAGGGTTGTTAGGCCTTGAACTCACAGAAATACAGAAATATCTCTCTCTTCTGAATGATGGGATTAAAGGCATCATTCACTCAGCAGAAGGAGACAGACATTGAGGCATTCTGTAGAAGTGACCAGCTAGGCTGAGGACTCTTGAAGATAGCATTTACCCTGTTTGGCTTGAGAAGTTGGCTGAGTGAGAACTGACTGTGGGTGATTCTGTTCTCTTAATATTCCAGGCTGATTTTTATGAAATATAAAATATATCTATCACAAGTTTACTCTCTGTAATTGGCCCGTGAGTGGAATTTTCACAATTGCCTAGGGAAAAGCTACCTGTTGATAATGGGCTTAGTTCCATCATAAAAGATTTGCTCAATAATAAAACACTGCTACTTCATTTATATTTTTCTGCATAAAACAGTCAAGTGAAAGGCTGATTTACCTGAAAATACCAATCATCCATCAGAGGAAGTCTGAGATTAGGACAAGCAGGGCTATTGAATTACTATTGCCAGGAAGCATGATAACAAGGTGAGATTGGCAATAATGGGCTCCCAGAGATGGACCAGGGCAGCTAATGCTAAGAAAACCCTGGTTCTAGAATCATTTTGAAAATGTACAAAGAAAGACCAGCAGTGTGAATTCATACAATTTATAGATGACAAGAATCTCTAATGAATCACAGTAGAAAAGTTGGAGAGAATACCTTGAAAAATAACCTCTGATTAAATTTTCAATTTTATGTTTCAAAAGTATGGCATAAATGTACACACATTGCTGATTAGAGCAGAAAGCGAGACCACCTATTCAAACCTCTGAGACATAGTCAGCTGAGATCTCCAAAGGCTCCAGAGGAAAATCAAAAGCTGAGTGCATAACTTGGGAAACACTGCTGTGTACTCCTCAGAATTCTGAGGAAGGGAGGGTGATGGGGAACCAAGTGCACTGAGAAACAAGGGACCTATTTGTCCCCTAGCCCCCAGCTACTGTCCCCAAGAAGCTGTGTCCCTAAGGGATCCTGAGAAGCTAGATAAAGTAAACAGGTTCTTTTGAAAAGAAAATGGTGGAATTGGATGATGTCTAAGTTTTCTTTGGACAGTGATGGAAAGATAGTTTTGATCGTTTTGCAAAGTGCATGTTCCTGGTTCTCTCATGTGGCCTTTCATAATGAATATGTGTGTATGTGTAAACCTTTACCATCAAGTGCCTATGCAATGAACGATCACATAGGCTAGCCAGATAAAAGTGACCTCACAGCAACACCAATGACTTTATTTATACCTTTCTTCCTCTTTAAACGCTTCTATAGTTTTGCAACTATCTTTTTTTTTAAAGAACATGCATTTATTTTGTTTGTGTATGCATGTGTATGGAGGTCAGAGGAAACCTTTAGGAGTTAGCTCCCTTCTTCCAGTCCATGGGCCCAGGTCTTCAGCCTAGGTAGAATGCACCTTTCACCATTGAACCATCTTTCTGGGCCAGCTTCACAATAATTAGTTTATTTTCTTTTGTTTTGTAGATAAGAGCATCTATACAAATTATACATATATAATGCACATAATATATATTGTATATAACACACAAACATATTAGAACTAAGAGTTCACAAGCCAAACTATTATGTCTTTAGAGAGTAAAGAAAGAGTAAATTCCAACACAGTTGAGTTGGGCCAGGACAAAGCTTATTCACATCCCTGAAGGGGAGAAAACCAGAGCTATTTGGTGCTGCAAAGAGAGGAGAGGGAAGCATGACTCAGAATGTTTAGTTTACCATAAATTCTCAAGTCACTGAACTGTGCACAGTCAGAGGTTAGACAAACACACATTGCAAAGGAAAAAATGAATGGTTTGCAATCAATTAGCTTAAATTAACTTTCTGTGCATCAGATTGGTGCCGAAGATGCAAATTTAAAAATAGAGAGACTTTAGAAAAAATTGTGCTTTGAGAATAGTAATCTTTAGACCAAAAAAAAAAAAAAAAAAAACAGGTAATATCATTTAAGCCCTCATTTTCAAAAATGGGAATTTTTCCTTTAATAGAAAACTAAATTTCCTATGTAGCCATGTATCATCTCTGGCCATGCATCTGTAGCCCTGAAAGAACTGAGTCTTTCTGACCCCAGAAGCAGTGCAGGGTTTTTGTTCCTCAGAGAACTTCAGGGCACCTAAGAACTGATGGTAACATAGACAAAAGACTGCCAATGAGGGTCTTGAGACACAGTGGGGAGGCAGTTCCTAGAACAGTCCTCCAGCCTTTCTGTGGACAGAGCAGGAAGATATGGCCTTAAAGGAGAGAGTGATTGGTTGTAACAAGTTTCACAAATACCTTACAACCCAAAATTTCCTCCACTTTTCCTAAAATTGAAATATGAAAAATACATTTCCATTAACTGACTTTCATTTTTTTTTTCAATATCAAAACACTTGTGTGTGAGGCAGTGTACTAAGGTGCATCTCTGTGAGTTCTAGACTACCCTGAGCAACATAATAAGACCTTGATCAACCTCCCAAAATTCTTTGGTTAAAATACAGTAAATATATTTTGATCCAGAAGGGAGTAAGCTGGATATCTGCATCCCAGAAACCATCTTGCAGATTTGCCTGCCCTTGATGGACAATGACAGTTATTAATACATTGTTTGTATAGCATCTTGTGTATGGCTGCATTAGAATATTAATTAGTTCCTTTAACAGATGTTATTATAATGTCTTCACCACTATATTTTTCCCCACAGATGTCTTTAAAGATGGGAGCCAAACCTTTGTACCTCCTCTATGTCTCAATTTCTAGCTGAGTTACTGGCCTGTAAAATAACATGCTGTGACTGTTTACTGAACCCCTTAAGACTTACTCTGTTTAATTCATCTATTCTACAATGTTTTAAAAGTGATTTGAATTTAACATGGCTTAGTGGACAAATCAAACATTTGGAATAAAAGAATGCCACTCTTTCTAAGGTCACAGATAAAGACTGAATTACTACGGTTTTCTATGGTATTTTCCTAATCTAGCAATTATTTGTATTGCCGAGTACAACTCTGACAATGGTTCCTGAAGCTCAGGAGTCATAGTATATAGGAGCAAACATAATCACTTCCCTTGAGAAATAATTCTCCCATGCCAATCAATTTCTCTTTAGAATAGAACTAATACTGGATTGAAGGAACAATCCATGACACTCAATGTAGAAGACAACCCCATGATAGTCACCCAAAAAGCTTTTTGAATGTCAAATTAAGGGCAAGAAGGAAAAACCCTATTTGTCAGCATCTTAATTCAAGCCCTGGTTTCAGTTTCACAGCTTCTTCACACTTTTCCTGGTGAGTTCTCCATAAACTAAACCTTTCCATGCTATCTCCACATTCCCAAGGCCAGCTCTGAGATACACAGCACTTGCACTGGCCCAACCTTGCCCCATAGGCAAGACTCTCAGATCAGACACACATTCACATGTCCCAGTCACACAGCAAAAACAAAAACAATAGGAAAGGCCAAGATACTATGTCCCAACCTCCAATCAAGGACACCTGTAGAAATGGTCTTCTATGAGAATGACCTGAATGAATCTAAGGACACAGATTAAAAAAAAAAAAACAAACAAAAAAAAAAACCATAAACTCCAAAGAGCTCAAGATATTTTTAAAAAGACAAGAACAAATACCTTAATGAATTCAAAGAAAACAGCAATAAATGCCTGAGTGAAGTTCAAGAAAACACATACATACACATGAATGAAATGACAAAGTCATTTGAGGATATGAAAAGTCAGTTCAACAAAGAGATAAAAGTACTGAAGAGAAGTCAAGAGGAAATGAAGCTGGAATTGAAAAGCCCAAAAGAAAGACAGGCTTTGCTAGTTCAATGAGTCAAGTAGAAGCTTCCAGTATATCAGAATCTGTGGTGGTATGAGGAGCAATGTTCATAGATTTAGATGCTGGGTCATTAGGAAATGGCACTGTTGGTAAGAATTAGGAGGTGTGGCCTTGTTGGAGTAGGCATAATGTTTTTGGAGGAAATGTGTCACTGCACATGGGCTTTGAGGTTTCAGAAGCCCAGGCCAGGCCTAGTGTCTCTCTGCATTTCTCTTCACGCTGCCTACAGATTCACATATAGAACTTTTGAGCTCTCTCTAGCACCATGCCTGCTTGCATGCTACCGAGCTTCCTGATATAATGACAAGAGAGCAAACCTCTGAAACTGTTAAAAAAAAAAAGTCTGGATAAGTGCTTTCTTTTATAAGAGCTGCTGTGATTATGGCATTTTATTCACAGCAATAAAACACTAAATAAGACAAGACCTGAAGAAAAACTAGAATTAGAAGAATTAGACCACTTAATTAAAAAATATTGATTGATGTAGGATGTTTTTCCTGTCTACTGTGAATAAGCAGTTTTGCTTTTGTTTCCAAAGAAAACATGAGACTATGGATTCCTTCCAGATTAATATAAATCAGATTTTATTGAGGAAGATCCCCTCAATCCTAACTACAGACATGGGAAAATAAAATAACTACAAGACACATAATATATATTTTTAATCTTCTCAGACATAAAACAAAAAGTGTTTTTGGCTGGCATATATGTAATGCATAGTTTATCTTTGTATTAATACAGATATGCATACTACCTTTGAAAGTTTATATATTTTTAGAACCAATAAAAACTATGACCCGGATGATCCAGCAACCAAAATAGTTTTAAGGCTACTGGTTGAGATGGACCAGGTGCACAAAATATGCCAGTCAGGACTTGACCATAATTCTAAATTTTTTCAGGGCCCCCATAAGATTATCAGTGCCCTCAATCAGCAGGAAGTAGTTTAGACTACGCCCAAATCCCCCAAATATTGTTTATAAATGTTTATTTTTATTTTAAGAGTGTTGATAATAAATTGTTTTTGGTCATAGTCAATTTCTTTCTAAAGAATAAAGGGGATATAGATATACTAAGATTAAAGGGTACATTACTGTATCTACTTGTGAAAATCTGCTTGTTTTAAATACTTTACATTGATATGGATTTTAGCTTTTGATACAAATTTGAGGTTAATTTTTTTACACTGTATATATATTTCTACTCTTGTTTGCTATACTATGTTTTATACCATTCCTTTAAAAGTATAATATATAACTAAGAAATACAGACTAATAATCATTTTGATAATCAACTTACAGTCATGTCAGTTAAGTTTTTTTAGATATACAAAGATATATTTCCATTAGATAGGAAATCTTCAAACACTTCAAAGACCTACAGAATATGGCATTTAAAAATGTTTTAAGAACTTAGACTTTTCTGGACAGTGAGACAGGTCTGATCCTGGCAGTGCCAATCTACTTCAAGAGAATGATGGGCATTTAAAAATCTCCATATGGAGTTTACTTTATTTGTGGCAAAATTTAGCTACTGGGCAATAAATTGTTCTTGCTTTGACTGCTTGACAGTATACTATATAAAATGAACATGCAGAACCCATAAGAAAATGACCACTGAACTTTGTTACAACAAGTTAAGTTAGTCCTTCAGTTACCTGCTTCCCAGAGAAAACTGCAAGACATTATATAGGATACAGGGAGTAGTGACTGAAAAACCTTGCAAAAATGGACAGAATAGTCCTTCAAATTTCCTGCTTCACTAAAAAGTCTGCCAGAGAGACTTTAGGCCTGTAGGCTAAAGATGGATGCCCTAACATTACAGAGGCTCTTTAGGCAACTGTCTAGGTTGCCAGACATCTTATTATTTTAGAATTTGGAAGTTGCTTGCAATGTATCTCCTGTTTATTCAAGTAGTATTATATCCTTCTGGGGTCTTTGATAGAGTTGAAGACAAGATAGTTATAATTGTCCTTAGTCATGATAAAGATAAATTAGATATAAAACTTTAGACTCACGAATATGAGATGCATTGGAATATTTTCTTTAATTTGGTAAATAGACTAGATATTGTAACAAAAATTCTTGCTTGATAACTATTTTGTTATATGTAATTTTACTATATTAAAATTAAAACCTTCCTTTTTTATTAGATAGAAAAGAAGAAGTGATGTGGGATGTCTTTCTATATGCTGTGAATATACTTTATCACCATTGGTTAATAAAGAAACTGTTTTGGCCTATGGCCAGGCAGCTTAGAAGTAGGCAGGAAATCCATGCAAAGAGACAGGAGAAGAAGGGTAGAGTCTGAGAAACATGATCCAGTGGCCCAAGAAGCATGATGTGAAAGTACCAGTAAGCCACTAGCCATCTGGCTAGACATAGATTAATAGAAATGGGTTGAGCTAGTTGATAATGAGCCTGAGCCATAGGCCAAATAGTTTGCAATTAATATAAGCCTCTGAGTAATATTTTATAAGCAGGTGCAAGACCACGGCTGAGAGATTTTCCCAGACCAAGAGGCCTGGATGGGACAGAAAAACTTCTGGCTACAGAATATGAAAGTTTTTAAGACACATGAAAGAAACATGTACAAAATTTAGGATGCTATGAAAGACAAAATATTCTAATTATTGGTATAGAACAAAAAGAGGAACCACAGGTAAATGGCATAAACCAGATCTTCAATAAAATGAAAAAAAAAGGATGCACAGATTAAGTACAGTTATAGCCATGCAAGAATACACAACAAACACAGAACACCAAATGGAAAGAACCAGAAAAAAACCCAGCTCCTATGCCATATTATAGCTAATACATTAAGTATAAATAAAGAGAAATGGCTGAAAGCTGCAAGAGAAAAAATTCTAAGTCATATAAAGGAAAAACCCATCAGAATTACAGCTGATTTCTCAATGGAAACTTAAAAAGTCACAGTAGTTTGGTGCAATGGATGTCAAGTTATAAAAGACCACAGCCCAGACTACTGCACCCAGAAAATTACCTGCCATAGTTGAAGAGAAAAAAAATAACTTCTCAAGATGAAACAGGTTAAGAAATTCCATGCCCACACAATCAGCCCTACAAGGAACATTGGTGGTAATAGCTGAAGAGAAGAACTAACATAGCCTAGAGACTATAGAAAGAAAAGAAGTAAAGATATAAGTACTGAAATACAAAATAGGACTTAGAACAGACTATCATTCTATACCTTTCAATAATAACTCTAAATAATAATGGCATCAACTTTCTAATAAAAAGATGCTGGATAATAGAGTGGATTAAGGAAAAAATCTGGAAGTAGAGAGATGGCTAAGCAGTTAAGAATACTTACTGCACTGCTTGAAGACTAGAGTTTGATTATCTGTATCTGTCAGATAGCTCACATTGTATAATTCTAACTTCAGGGGATCTGGTACCTCTGGCTTCTGCAAGCATGTGCACTCATCTGCACATACATACATGAGATACAGACATCATCAGCACCACTACCACCACCATCACAATCATCACCACTAACACCATCAAGTTCATCTTTCTGTTTCCTACAAAAAACTCATTTTTCCTTCTTTACCATGGAAGGTTGAAAATGTGTTTCAAGAAAATAGAATCAGGAAGCAATCAGGTATTGTTATCTTAATATTTGGAAAAATATATATATATCCATTAAGAGATAATAAAAGGAATTTAATTGAAAGCAAAGTAACATTACTTAAGATGACATTAAAATTCTAAATAATTATGTACCAAACTGTGGTGCACCAGATTTATAAAAAATGTGGACTTCATGAGGCAGATAAATTTCAACTCAGTAATAGTAGGTTATTTTAATATTCCTCTTCTTCCAATGGACAGGTCATCATGATAGAAGACAGAGAACTCAGAATTAAATAACATCATATATCAAATAGACTTAACAGATATCTGCAGAATATTTATCCCAAACACCAAGGAATATATATTTTACTCTGTAGTCCCTGGAAACTCCTCTAAGTTAGACTACATGCTGAGATGCAAAACAAATATTAACAATTTCAGAAAAATTAAAATGATTCCATGTAACCTCTCTGACCACAATGCAATGAAGCTTAAAATCAACAGTAAACACATCTCTAGCAAATACACCAACTCATAAAGATTTAACAACATATTGCTGAATAATACATGGGCCAAAGAAGAAATAAAATATTCCCAAAATGAGATGAAAACATAACAAGACCTCTGAGATGTGTAAAAAGTTCTCCTAAGAGGGGAATTTGTAGCTCTAAGAAAGACAAAAAGAACACAAATCAATTATTCAACAGTGAAACTCAAGAATTTGAACAAGCCAAACTCAAATGTAATAGATAGGAAGAAATGCTAAAAAAATCAGAGTATAAGTTAATAGATTTATTGATCCTTTGTACTGTTTTATTTCTAAATGTTTTAAGAGCTTGTTCTTTGAGATGTGTTGGACAGTACTGGCAGACTTTTGGCTCACTTTACCAGAGAAAAACAAACAAAGAGAGCAACAGTGAACCATGAAAATAGGAAGTGAAGAGATTCAGAATAGTATTAAGTGAATACTTTTAAAACCTACATCCTATTATTACTCAGCTTTTAAAAAGTGAAATCATGAAATTTTCAGTTAAAGGGACGGAACTAGAAAAAAAAATCATTCTGAGTGGGGTAACCCAGACCCAAAGAAAGGCAAATCTGGTATGAATTCACTTATGTGTGGATATTAGCTGTTAAGTTAGTAATAACTAAGCCAAAATCTGTAGAACCACAGAGATCAAGTATAGAGCAAGGGACTGGGAGATCAGATAAATCTCATTAGGAAAGGGAAATAGAATAGGTATGGATGAGTGGGGATGGCATGGGAGGATCAATTAGGGAGGAGTCGGGAAAGGGGGAGGAGGGAGGAAACATTGGGAGAAACATAGAATTAAGGGTCATTCGAGGGACAGTATGTAAACCTAATATGATAGAAATCTACATATATCTATATAATATTAATGTAATTTATTAATATAATAAGCATTTTGTATATTAAGGCAATATAAATAAAATTGCCAAATGATGGGGGAGACAGAGCCCCAAATGGCCATCTCTTGTCACCAAATGCAGCCTCTATTGGGATATATCTAATTGAGTTGTTTGCCAAAAGGGTCAGACAGAAACCCTAAAGAACCCAGACTGTTGCCAAGACTACAGGTTCCTTTCTACAAAGTGACACAAGGCCCCATTACCAAAGACAACAACCTACAGATCTCACTGAACACGGAGAGGTCAAGCTAGTGTCTACACAGAGTCTTCCCTTGTACGTTCTATCATCTTTGGTACAGGAAGTGACTCTGCATGCTACTAAAAGGGAAATATAAAGCCAGTTCCAAACCCTTTGATCTAAAATGATGTCCTGCTATGCTAGTTCAGTGGTGGCCCAAAACTGTGGAAGTAACCAACCAATATCTAATTTGAGTTAAGGCCCACTCCATGAGCCTGAGACTGGATATCCCAGGGACCTAGAGTAAACCCAAATACTACTGTTCTTTCTTTCTTTCTTTCTTTCTTTCTTTCTTTCTTTCTTTCTTTCTTTCTTTCTTTCTTTCTAAATAGTACCAATAAAATGACTCCTAATGAATGATATTATGCCATACTTATAGATGACAGATTTATTCAGTTGTCATCAGAGATGCTTCTCCTTGCAACAGTTGGGAACAAATACAGAGACCCACAGCTAGACATTATGCAGAGAATGAGTAACTTGGAGCTCTCAGCCCTAAACTGACCATCAAATCCTTCCCCTTGGGCTCAGGTAATTCCGAAGAAGAAAAGGCTGAAAGAATGTAATTGCCATAGGGGATGGAGGACACCAGGAGAACAAGGCCCTCTAAATCAGCACCATCAAAGCTTTTATGTGTTATAGAACATTATTTTAAGGTGTGTTACTTTTGTTTATGTTGTATTAATTTAACTCTGTGAAGCTGTGTTACTGTTCCTGTCTAGAACACCTGATGGTGTAATAAAGAACTGAATGGTCTAATAAAGTGAGGCAGAAGAAAGGATAGGCAGTGTTGTTAGGCAGAGAGAATATAATAGAAGAAAAAATTTGGGAGGAAAAATAGAAATAGCCAGAGAAGAAGAAGGACTCCAGGAGCCAGCCACCCAACTACACTGCAAGCATAGAAACAAAGAAAGAAATATAGAAATAGAAAATGAAAAGCCCAGAGGCAAAAGATAGATGGGATAATTTAAGTTAAGGAAAGCCGGCTAGAAACAAGCCAAGCTAAGGCTGGATATTTATAATAAAGAATAAGCCTCTGTGTGTGATTTATTTTGGAGCTGGGTGGCTGGCTCCCCAAAAGAGCCAAAAACAAACAACCACCACCAACAAAAACAATGAACACTTATGAACTCACAGAGACTGAGCATGCACAGGGCCTATATTTATCTGCAACAGGCCCTTTGCCAATATAATATAGCTTCTAGTTTAGTGTTTTTATGGGATTCCTGAGGATGCAAATAAGTAGGCCTCTGTTTCTTGTACCTTTTTATGGCTCTTTTCCTTCGCTTTGTTTGTCTGAGATTTTTATTGGTCTAATTCCAAGGTGTTAGTTTTTTGAAAAAAAAAACCTTCAATTTTTTTTAATAAAGTTAGAAAATCTAAAAGAAAAGAATAAATTTTCAGCTTTCTCAAATTAAGTTAAACCAAGAAGAGATCTTTAACTTAAATAGAACCATAACAAACAAAGAGATTAAAACAGTAATAAAAGGCCTTCTAGGTAAAAACAAAACAAAACAACCCCACCCAGGCCCAGATGGATTTACAGCAGAATTGTACCAGACTCTCAAAGAAGACCTACAAGAAGTACTTATTAAATCTTCCAGAAATTAGAAACAGAAGCTACACTTTCAAACTCCTGTATTAGTCTAATCTCAAACCAGGTAAAGACACAAGAAAGAAAACTAAGGGCCAATATCCCTAATGAACACAGATGGGAGAGTTCTAAAAACAAAACAAAACAAAACAAAATACATACTTTAATGTCAAATTCAAGCATTTATTGAAAGGATCATCCACCATGATCAAGCTCTCTTTATCTTGGATATATAAGAAAAGCTGAGCATATGTAAATCAATATATGTAAGAAATAGGATATATGTCTGAAATGTTTTTTATTTTATATGATCATCTCAATAGATGCAGAAAATGTCTTTGACAAAAGTCCTAGAGCAATAGGACCAGAGGAAACAGATAGCAGTGTATTAAAGGCTATACTTGACCAACCACCGAGCAACATCATTCTAAATGATGGCTCCAAAGTTGGACTTGAACACTAAAGCATGTATCATTCCTCATGGGCTCGACAGTACTGAGGGAGAAAGTCAGACATTAGCTAAGCCACAGGTGAGTCACTGTTACAATTGCAAAAGAGCTAAAAATCAGGGTATAAGAGATGGCTGTGTCTGAAAGCCTAGGCTAATAGAATGAGGAGGCCTTTTTGAAGAGAGTTGATCCCTTTAAGAGAGGGGTGATATCTTTCATTCAGGAAATGGGCTTGTGAAGAGTACTAGCAACTCTGATAGGACCTTAAACATGAGTGATGTACAGTGAAACTTCACTATGTACAATCAGCCAGAACAGAAAGTCATAAGATCTGCCCATGTTCAGTAGTGGTTCAACTCTAGTCAAACAACTCATGTTAACAATGAGATTCTAATATGATGTGTCCTTACCCCAATCGTTCCAAAGCTTTCTGGCTTCCTTCTCATCTTTTTCTTACACAGGTGTGTCCATATCCATTTGACCAGGTACCACAGGGATTTGGGGCTTGGGATGACATTGAAAGGCGTAGGCAAGGTGCCTCCTTCCTCAAAGTAGCTCATCCAAAGCTTTGTTCGAGCAAATTTCCATTCTATATCTGCATGGTCCTGAACAAGAGAACATGACAACTGCAGACAGGTTCTCTAATTAACAAGGTAAGATAAACCTCACAGACAGAGCCTGAACCTGACACAGAGTGGTTGTTGGAACATTAATTAGATACCTTATAAAAACACCACTAACTCCTGGAGACTCGGCTTACCCTGCTGAGACCCACATCACTGTCACTTTGTCCATCCTTCTTTCTTCAAGAAACCAGAGGTCGACAGTTGTGTGTTAAAGAGGCTGTGGTGATTAGTGATCCTGGGAGGCAATGCTGCAGTTCTAGCCCTGAGACTGCAGGGTTTAGTTTCATTAGGTGCTACTCAGAGGCATGGTTTTACATTTTAGCCTAGGCCTTGCACCCGGCTCAGATGAATGCCACCTGTGTTGATGTTTGCTGATGAGCTTTGGTGCTGCAGGGAATGTAATATCTTAGTGGATAGGTTATTCCACAGGGATAACTCTCTCTTACCTTCAGAAAATAGATGCAAATTTATAGAGAAATCCCATCAATACAACATGTAGCTCAGTGCCTATATCACAGCATGGAGCCTTGGTGCAATTGTATAGGAGCTATTAATCAGGATATTTGTTTCCAAGGATGGTGGCCAAATATCATCTGTTGGTCCAGAAGAATCCTGAGATCATAGGGCTAATGAACCATTGCTCATGAGGTCACACACCCTAAGGACACTTGAAACCATGGAGGCACTTTCACAACTTTTTTACTCTGTCTTCTTAATGTTAAAATTATTCACTAATTTTTGTCCCTATTATATGTTTTGAGACAAAGGACTTTAAAGAAATCAAGTATATGACTGATGTACAGTAGATACTAAGAAATTTGTGATCAATGTAAAAGTACAAGAAAGCTTTAGTTATGGCTCGTGTTATTGACTCAGCTCAGCAATTGTTAACTTTACTACACTTTGGAACTCTAGCGCTGAGGTATGAGTATCAGGAACCAAAAAGAGATCTGAGTTCATCCTGAGAGTATGAGAGACATAAGAGTTAGATGCTTGACACACTAACATCCCAAGGAACTTTTCTCATGGGACATTGAGGGGTCACTGCTCTGTCCTCATGTCTGCCTGTCCTACAAAAGCTTCAGCATTTGGGTTAAACAAAAAGGGAGATGCGAGGATTGTCTTCTAGTCATTGCCTAGAAAAACAAGAGCCATAAAAAGTGGTGAGACAGTGTCATGCTACTCTTGACTGATGTATTCCTCTGGACAAAGTTGGGGCACTGAATGTTTCACAGGATATAAAATGTTGGCAGTAATTTTATCTTTAGCTTGTTGGTATATGGAGTCTATCTATAAAAACTTAAGGTTCTGGGATGTTACCTGAAGTTCTGTATAACCACAAATTCTGGTGTTTGTTCCCAAATCGGTAGATACAGAGAAATTCTTATACATAGTCTATGAACCAGTAACATCTAATGTCTTACATGTAAGTTTTCTTCAGTGACCAGCATGAGAAAAATTTACCCCTGTAAAGAAAACTGAGCTAAAATTCAGAGTGCAGCTTGACAAAATCACTGTAACAGCTCAGAAGCTCTGTTGTAGATTCAAGGACACAATACAACTATTGTTACATGTGACAAAATGGACAACCTGGAATATACACTGTATGCTAAGGGCTGACTATGAAGGACTTAACAGGCATGTTTTGTGCCCTATCACATATATGGTTTGTTACTACAGCTGTTCTCCATGGACTTAGACCACTAATTTGTAAGTTCAAGTGGATAAAGAATTCCATCTCAGTTACTGTAACAGTCTTTGGTAAGAAAGCATTTATCTATTCATCCATAAGTCAGTTGGTAAGACATTTTGGTTGTTGATTTTGTGTTATTTGATACAGGGTCTCATGTTTTAGCCCAGGATGGTCTGGAAGTTATTATGTATCTTAGGCTAGCTTTGAATTCAAAATGGTCTACTTGCCTCAGCCTCCCAAATGCTGAGATTACAGACGAAAGCAACCATGTGTAGGTGGAAATTTTGAGTAAATAAATGATGCTATGTTGTTTGCAAACCAGAATTGTAAATAACACATATTGTGCCATATATTTATCTGGAGAATTGAAGATCATTTCTGTATTTGATGCTTTTAATAAGTTTTCAAATCTTTTATTTCATGTGTATGAATATTTTGCCTACATGTCTGTTTGCGTATCATATGTGTGCCTGGTGCCAACTGAGTCCAGAAGAGGGTGTTGAGACTATAGTACAGACTGCTGAGAGCGCCTTGTGGGAGCTGGGAACTGAACCTGGGATCTCTAGAAGAGCAGCAAATGTTCTTAACTGTTGAGCCATCTCTCTAGCCCCTACTTTTTCTAAGCTAAGAAACTGAATGTTTGAGACTTTCCTTTTACTAGAGTTATTTCGACTTCCCAGCCTGGCATGAGTTAGCAAAGCATAGGACCAGAAACACAGAGCCTGGTAGAGCTGAGAGATGAATGACTTCTTTCTAAATTGTTTTATGGCAGTGGCTCCCTGGCAATATAGGCTGACTTAATTTTCCATTCTACTCTGTGTCTAAAATAAAATAATATAAAGCCATTTCTGCTACACTGCTGTTTATATATATATATATATATATATATATATATATATATATATCACTGATTAACCATTGACTATTCTGATCTCTCCCACCAATAGCAAATCATAGACTTTATTTACTATGGCGATTAGACAGAATACAGCTGAGAAGAACACTCTGCAGAAAGAATATTGAATTAAAAGCAATATTGTCAACTTACGGCAATTAGTTGGTAAGAATTATTCATCATAGCAATTAACATGTTCAATAAGACAACCAGAGAGATGACATTATATGTCCCGAACATGGTGGCCCCAACAAACTCGGTGAACTCATGCTGGGCCTTGACATTGGTAACATATAGATTGATAAGTCCAAATATTGACCAAAACAGGGATTGTAGAGTTTCAAATAACCTGGAACAAAACATGACAACAATAATGTTATCTTATTTTATACATAGTACATGTATGTGCATAAATTTCAAGTAAAAAAATTACAAAATTAAACAGTAAAATAATCGAAAATATTTTTACCAAACTTATAAAAATTATACTTGGTTTTTCTATTTACTTTATTATCCAAAGAGCATTGATAGCTATAATTTGTTTGTTGGAGCAAATGGTTAAAGGAGGATTCAGACCCAGGAAAACTGGGATAAGAATAGTTTTTAGCTCCTCAAATGGTTGTGGAGAAGTAAAGGGATCACACTATAATATTTGTGACATGTGTAAATTGTATAATGTTAGTATCTTAACATCTGCAAATCAAACCTTATGAGACATAATTATCCTTGTTTATTTTTGCATTGTCTGTGGTTTGTTTTATACTAGTCATGTTGGCAGAAATAAACAATTGCATCAGAGAACAATTGACTCCTGGTGTCTGTGGTGATACGTTACATATTTGATAAAACCTGTAATATCAAGAGATCAACTCACAGACAAACTAGGCAGAGGTAACTCGGGAGTTCCAGGGATACCAGAGCAGTGGTAACTCACATAGCTCCGGGAGTTCTGGATCTCTGTGAGTACAAGGCCAAATAGCTGGGCTTCCATGGCACTTTAATCCCAGCACAAGGAAAGCCGGGAGTGGTGACCTATGCCCTTAATCCCATAACTCCAGAGACAGAGATCATTCTGTGTTTCTGTGAGTTCCAGGCTGACTACCAAATAGAGTGGTTACTGACTTTAATCCTAACCTGGATAGGATACAGCTGGGTGAGAAGGGTATCTAAGGCAGGTTTAGGAAATCAGCAGAAGAGAAGTGACCAAAAGCAAAGCTGAGTAAGTTAGACAATAGCTGGGTGAGATTTGACTGTGGTGTTTCCTCTCTCTGATATTTCAGCCTTTCCCTGATATCTGGCTTTGAGTTTCATTTAATACAACCAGAATTTTTACAACAGGTGTCTAAAATATTTACTATTTTATTCTGTTCATAGAAGGCTTGTTGATTCCCGTCTTTAGTATCTGATGAATAGTTCATTCTAAACTTTACTATTCCATAAAAGTCAGCCAATCTTTTCTATGGTTTGCTTTTAGTTACATAAGGATTAAAAACAATTACATTTGTTTTTTGTTCGTTTGTTTTTGCATTTGCAGTTGGACCTGAACATAGCATACTGCTTTAAAAAGTAAATAGTTTCAGAATGCCTAGGCACATAGATCTTTTTTTCCTACTGCAAGGCTCCTTTTACTCACTCAAGGTAGTAAATGAATTTCCTTTATTTAATCATGAGAAAACATAATAATCTTACAATCACTTGCACCGAAATTAAGAAATGTTTGTTTCAATGTGTTGTATAACACAATAATATGGTCTATAGTGAGATGATGGTAGAGCTTCTAAATTCTAAGACTGTATTTACATTATATTAGAAAAAATGAAAGCAAAAATCTTTTAGTGTCTGGAGAGATTTCAGTCTTTAGAGAGACCAGGAAGAAACTGGAATCCCCTTGGGGGAGCAGGTCAGTCACATTCTAGCATCATGGCTCCCTGATGCTCTTCTAAAATGCCTATCCAGTGCCTGACTGTTAGGTCAGCTATGGCCAGATGATCCAAAAAGGCACAATGCATATGAGACCCTCAGCCTGGCCTAAGAAGAACCTGACCAGACTTCTTCTAGGCAGGAAATACCAAGATGAGGTAGTTACTAGAAGAGCCTGAAATGAGTTTATGGAGCTCATTGGGAGTAAGATGTGCTGGAGGTTTGCCACGAAGTATTACAAGATGCAAAAACAAAGGCTGAATAAACCTTGGGACAAGAAAAAAGAAAACACGGGGAGACACTGGTTCATCCTAAAGTTGGGAATATCCTTACTCAGAGGACCTGAGCTCTGTAGTTGTGTGTGCTGTTCTTACAGCAGAATGCCTGGAACTGATACAGTTCATTTCTAGCCCTTATGATCACAGGAGTCCAACTAAATATGTCTGATCTGCCATTTAGACTTTTATTTCCATTACTGTATTACTTTTTACACATGAAAACTTCATATTTTTAGAAAAGCTGATATTCAATTTTATTTACATTTTATAATAGTTAGATGCTGTGACAGATAATTGTAACAAAGCTGCCATTTTGAGCAGACTTAGAATGAAAGATGTTGTGTTGTGTGAAGAGGTGAAGCTGTGTTCACATGGGAGATCCTCACTGGGTCTCCAAAGTCTCAGGGAGACTGAAATGAATTCACTGGCTCTAAAAAAAGTTCATAAAAATGTTTTAATTTGGTTCAAGATTCTAATTAACTGAGTCCTTTCTATCTCAACAGTGATGACTTTTAATAGGAATATATAAATATAATTCAGATGGGGAGTGTGTAACATAGGAATGGTTTTACATGATGTAGCTGAGATTTGCTTTGGTAGATCAAGCACTTGCTGGTAAACCATTGTCTGAACTCTGCATTCCTAGCACCCACACAAAAGCTGGGAAGGTGTGGCTTTTGCCTATAATCCCAGA
Source organism: Sigmodon hispidus (assembly GCA_004025045.1). Lineage (NCBI taxonomy): Eukaryota > Metazoa > Chordata > Mammalia > Rodentia > Cricetidae > Sigmodon > Sigmodon hispidus. Next base: position 40,642 of record PVIH01010563.1, read on the forward strand.
CTTTAGGAGAAGGTTGCAGGGGATTCTTGGGGCTGGCAGCATGCTTTTGGCTCAGTGAAACAGAGAATTGTGTAGGAAGACACAAGTCTTCAACTTCTGCCCTCCAAATGTACATGCACATATATGTACATACATGCATATACCACATAAGAAAGAAAAGAATAAGTTACACCTTATATAGCACACATTTTAAAATACACTAAAAATACTAATAAATAAATGACATTACAAGTGCCTTTTCATTATGGTTGCTTTCTCAAGCATCCTAATAAAAGCAGCCATGGAAATTAAAGGGCTGCCATGGTTGAAAGTCCCCATTAGCTTCTGTCTAAAAGAACTAATTTTTCAAAGAATGTTCGTTAATCATTTAGCAAATATCTACAGACACTTAAAAATTAAGATTTAGCATAAGAGAATGCAAAATGACATTTTGCAACCAACTATGGAGTTTTCTTTTCCTTTGAGGAGATGAATCAATGGTGAAATTTACAGAACATTTCACCTAGCTAAAATACATTAGCTTCTCAGATGAACTCAGCACCTGGCATTCAAGTGTCCCTTGATGGGTTGTTTCTTCATTGAACTGTTATGTAGGTTAATATTTCAAAGTCATTGCTTTCTGGAATATTACTGATTTTCAATTCCATTGAGACCCACTCTGTCCATAAATTTAGGCATCATTAGCTAGATCACATCTCAGAAGGCCTTTATGTGACTGGTATTTTCCATATTGTGTGAGTGAAAAAAAAGTGATTTTTTTTTTAGGAAATGCTTATTAATTTCCCAAGGTGATGCCACAACTTAATTAATTCAAATGACACAGATCTGTATTGATGTTTAAACTGAAGACCCTCGTTATATGGGTCAGAGTTTTGATTTTATGACAATATCATTTTATTTATTCCCCTTTGAAGGTATTTTTCAGCTCTTACTTTTTGAGTGATCCCACTCCTATTTTTAGCTAGATACATGAAATAATAGAAGAATTGTGTTCTGAGGCTGAGATTTCTTTTTGTCCTATGAGGCTAAAATAATGAACAGACAAATTCATGCCAAGACACAACTCAGCATTTATGTGTGTTTTTCACTGAAAAAGGTCACATTAAAATATGTAAAGTATGACCTTAACTGGCCAGCCTAAGACATTATGAATTGAGCTTCAATGTATACAAAGCTCCAATGTATACATTGCTTAGTCAGACAATGTGGTAAGGCTCATGATCCCCACTACATGGGTGAGTCCCTTTATTGTGGCAGTTAGCTAAATTTATGAATAGTATTAGTTCAGTCACCAAATAGTTTGGAGTCTTTTAATGATGAGCAGTTTTTCACATGTCAATGTGAAAACTACAAAACAGAAATGAAGTTGGAAAATGTATCCATTTGCTTGTGGAAAATGCACTCTTAGCAGACCCATGTTGTGGAATATTACTTTAAGTAGGCAAAGACTGTTACATTTGTCTGCGCTGTAGAATATTCTTTTAACTGTGTAAAGGTGTGTTGCATTTGTTTGTGCTGCATTTGTTTAATTATGTGAAGATGTGATACATTTGTTTCACCTTGCCTGCCTAAGGCTCCAGATTGGTCTAATAAGGAGCTGAACAGCCAATAGCTAGGCGAGGGGGGGGGGCAGGGCTGGCAGGTAGAGAGAATAAATAAGAGGAGAAATCTATGCTCAAGAAGAATGAGAGGAAGAAGATAAAAGAAAATGAGGGAGGAAGGGAGACATCAGTCAGCACAGACAGGGTAGGACTTATGAAAGAAAAGTAAAAAGTCCTGAGACAAAACATAGATAAAATGAAACAGGCTAGTTATAAGAGCTATCTAGAAATGAGCATAAGCTAAGGCTGAACGTTCATAACTCATTATAAGTCTCTGGGTTATGCTTTGGGAGCAGGTTGATTGCCCCAAATTAAAAACCTGGTCCAGAACTGAGTTGTGGTCTGTACTCACTAAAAGCCCACAACAGGTAGCCATCAGGAAATATGTCATGGAAAAAGTATGCCTGAGAAGAATAATAGATTGAGAAGTGTGAAGGCAAAATAAGGGGCAATGGAATGGAAAAAGAAAATAATATACTTGGGAATCACAATCAATTTGTCAGTAAAAGAGTAAAATAATGTTAAGAACTTGAAAAAAAATAGTAAAAGAAACAAAGGGCAGGTCACTGAAGGCCTGAGAAGGTTAGAGGTGAATCTGGTAAGAGATAGGAAATCATTGGGAACTTCAGATGCTGGAGCCTCTAACCTTGGTCTAGAAAGAGCTTTCTCAAGAAGGATGTAGACAGACAGACAGACAGAACAAACTCAGTGAGCAGAGGAAGTAGACTTGGGCGTGGGAGGGGAACAAAGGAAGACACGAGACATGTAGGATGGAGGGAGGAAAGAACAGGGCCAAAGCCAGGGTTTTATTTCACCATGTGGGTGGATTATGCTAACACTGGCCAAGCGAGTGAGAATCAGGAGGGGAAGTTGAGAAAGAAGCTAGTGAGTTGTCTGTGACTCAAGATATTCTTTAGGAGCCACACTGAGTATGCTATAAGATGATACTAGTGAGGATGATGCCCTACATTGTAAGCAGGAGCTAAATGAAGACTGATGGAGAGCTGAAGAAAGATGCTTATACAGGATGACGCTGATGGTAGGAAGGCGAGAAGAGTGGGTGCCATTATCGGACAACTGCAGACTGGGGTGGGGGAGTTAATAAAATAACTGAGAAATGGCACTCTACCAAAACCAATCCCGGTCCGGATTTGCTAGTTTTTGAGGACCTGGGATGATAACTCAGACTCTCTGTTAGGCATTTTTCTATAAATTGGTTTTAATGTTATCTGGAGTATGGTCTCTGCAATAATGGGTAGTAAAATGGTGAGACCTTTTTTGTGGAAGAAATACTGAAGGTGGAAAAAAAGCAGCTATCTAGTGTAGACAACAAGAGATACCAAGTGTCGCCATATGTCCCTTTTAGGATGACAGACATCTGTTACACAAAAGCAGAGTGAGCTAGGGATAAGCATAAGCCTAACACAGCCTATTTAATGATAGTCAGGGTTAGTTGTGTCATTTAGCTTTTAATATCATTGAGAAAAACATAATTGTCATTTGGAGGAAAAATAATTTAGATGAAAACATCTGATCTTGGGGGAGGGTGTCAAATGATTTAGTCCTATAATATCTGAGATATGCAATTATCTATTGACTTTCAAGTCAAGAAATAAATTATGGGTACAAATAAACTTAAACCATACTTAAGTTAAAGGAGTCTAACATTTATTTTTGAACTAAATCTATATCAGAAATTTACATTGGACATCTAACCATAATGTTTTTGGTCTGATATTTTACAGTAATTACAGTAATTAATTATAATTAAATTATAATTATTTACTAATAGGTCAATATTAGGAACAAGGGGGTGACTGGGAATTTTAGGGTATCATAAATAAGGGCAGTGTGACAGTAACCTTCCTACAGGCAGGGAGACCAGGCAGATAAGAGGGATTGTATTGTGAGTGAGATCTTTCCCATTACATTAAAAAGGATGAGGGAGGTGGTGAACTCCATTGTAGGTGCTTTGTAGAAGCTCCTTTAGGGATGCAGCACTTAGGAAGGACTTAGCAACACACACAGTGGGAGGCCCAGCAGATAGCTTGTCCTCAGATATCATTAGAAAGAAGCTAAGGTTTTAGGAGAGGTGCAGCTTGGCAAAGTGCACTCTGTCATAAAGCCACAGAGAAAATCAGCCAGCAGACAGTGTCCAGGAAGATTCTGAGAGGCACAGAGGGAGGGTGGTGAAATCTGGACCTTGTGAATCTCGTGTCCTCTTTGCTGTCAGCCAATTTACAAGGAAAACACACACACACACACACACACACACACACACACACACACACATACACACACACACACACAGAGAAAATAGATCCAGTCATTAAAGCTGAGATGCCATGTAAGGTCCTAGCAAATGAGGATGTCACTGAAGGAGATCCCACTGCCTCCCTGTAGCCTAAGGTCAGAAGATAGCCCTGAAGGAGGCTAAGCTAACTGTCTGGGTGAAGGAGTTGATCTGGGGTGAAATACTGAGACTCAGAGTCACATGGTTTCTTATGGCTGCTAGTTTGTATCAAATCTAAAAGGGTGAGCTTAAAATCCTCTTCACAAAAGCAGATGTTGGTTAATTAAAATGGAATTTTAAATATCAGGATAAAAACAAACAGATGTAGGATTAAACCAACTGGAGCAATTTAGCTACAAGTGATTTAGGTTAGGTGAAATGCCTTCTAGTTGGAAAGCTACTGTCTCTTTTGCTGTGTGTATAATCCTATGAGGGCCCATGAAAAAAAGGCTGGTTATTAAAATTACAAAACAAGCATCCGTCTCACTAGGGTTGCTGGGTACAGAGAAGTCGTCCAGTTTCTTAACCTGCTAGCCTTCTTCCATTTCTCACAGTGAAAAGCCCATGAGATGGTGGCAGAACACATGAGTCTTTCATGAGCCAGGGCTGCCATCAATCCTACTTATGAGAATCACCAGAAGTTGATAGTGGCTGTGTATAACTGCTCATCCTCATGTAAGCTTACAGGAAATGTTGCCTTGATAATTATAATGAGCAGATTTGCATGTCCATCTAAGATAATATTTACACACTTATATGTTTTTGCATACCGCACTAAAAGTCAAAAGAAACATATGAAGGGCCATGTGAAAATGCAGAAAAAGCCTTTGGCTTTTCCAACATAATTGATTGTACATACATACTTACAAGATGTCAATAATACATAGGTCTCCTTTTGAATTCTACAGTTTCAAACAGGATATATAGCCTTTCCTTTTCATGAGGTCATTTAAAAGAAAAGATCATTTACTAAAACTTAAAATAAATGTACCCAATATTTTTTTCTAAATGCCAGAAGTCTACATTTCTATTCAAAGCCATGTTAATTTCATTTCCTGAATTATTCATAGCTTTAATTTTCCATTTCCTTTGCAAGGATGGGGTGGATTTTTCAAATTTGTGAAGGCATATACTCTTAACTCCGCCCAACGTTACCAAGAGCAATGCCTCTCAGACTTACGTGGAAAACGCATTATTCTGCTTCTCACACCGTATGCCTTTGCAGCTTAACCCTTTTGTTTCCTCGTAGTAGAAGTATAGTTGATTTAGGCCATTTGCAAATGCTAGCAGCACGAGGCAGTATATGAATAAAAACTTTAGGATGTCCAGAAGCATTCTTCCCAGAGATATCTGCAGAGGTCCCAGGTGAGAGTTTGCAGTGAACAGGGAGATCAGACGCAGGGAACTGAAGATGTTTGCAATAGCAAATAAAGCCTCTGCCACCAGGGTGGGGTGCCACATGTCCCATGATTCCCGTGGATTCAGAGCACTGTACTGAGGAAACAGAAATGAAGGGGAAGTAAACATACAGGCTGACAGAGTCAAGTTCAGTTCTGCTGCAGTGATTTTTAGGTCACCTCAGCCAGTGATTAGAAAGTATGTCCTTTATGGTGGCAGCAGCTAAAGCACTGGTTCTCAACCTGTGGGTCATGACCCCCCCCTTTTCAGGTTCAATGAGTCTTTCACAGATATCACCTAAGACCATCAAAAAGCATGGAAATTTACATTATGATTTATAATAGCAAAATCATAGTTATGAAGTAGCAGTGAAGATAAATTTATGGTTGGGGTTTCCACAACTGTATTATAAAGTGTTGCAGCATTCAGAAGGTTGAGAACCATTGTGCTAGGAAAAGCTATACACAGACAGAAATTCATTAATTGATAGCTTGTGAGCTTTAATTTACATGATTGTACAGGTCTGTCCTTATTTCTAATTTATGTGTCTATGTTAAAAATCTTCACATGCCATTCAATTAGTTCCTGACTCCTATGCTGTATTTTTGAAATCTTGCAAAGAACATAACTCTTCCTCAGCTTAAACAACTGACCAGATTGAACTTTTAGACTCTTGCTTTAGTGACATTAAAAGACAATAAATTCTGAGCAAGAATAAATGATTATATTTTTTAAAAATCCTAGTCAATGCTCTTGAGCCCCAAACTATATACAGCATGAAAGGGCACGTATATTGATAATGATATAAACAAGTTTTAAAACTTCTAGAAGTGTTCAATACTATACACTGTGTACAGAGAGTGCTTAAGGGAGATTTTTGCTGACAACATAATCATAAACTAAGGCACAGACAGATACAACTAACTATAACAGAAACACTTAAGGACATTAGCACGAAGTATTGTAGGAATGGAGGAGAAGAGGTTAGAAATGGATAGAGTCTATACGTTGTCAGTCCCAATACAGAGGAGAAGCTATGTCTCCTTAGTAGTTTTGCACCAGTTGGAGGTAACCGGATATGGAAGTCACAGCACTGTAACAGGGTGTATTCCTACTAATAACTTGATACACACAGAACCCTTGGCTATGATATACAACCTTTGGCTGTGTCTGAAAGAATTATAAGGGGAAATCTTATAAAGCATGAGCCACTAGCTCTGCCCTAATAGAAGCATCTAAACTGGATTCAGAGTCTAGTAGGGCTGATAGCTGTGAGGAAGTGATGCTTTACAGACATCATCACGGCGCACACAGTCAGGACTTTTTGAAGACACATTGCTGCTCATTGGGTTTAATGGTGCTGTAATGGCAAACTACCATTAAAAGTTACAAAGGCTCCTGCAGGACTCACAAGTATCCCCCCTGGAGTCATAGACTTCCATTCCTTGGATAATAATCCCAGGGGCCTTGTTCTCCAGAGAATATTTATTTACTTAAGAAAATAAAAGGTCTTTCTTTTCCCCAGAGAAAAGATGGGCAAGTAGCTTAGCTGCATCCCGTAAATTCTGAGATTCATAATTTCCGATTTCCCTTTTTGTTGTATAAATCCCTTGTGCACAGGGGTGCATCTGGTTCTCATCATACACACATATCCATTGAGGGATTGGAACATGGGGACTGATGCTATGATCACAGCGTAAATCAATAATTTGTCTGTTTTCTGATGCAGACACTCTGGTTCCTGTCAGAGAACAGAGACATGAACAGTGAGGAATTAGTGCATCCGTTGATTCTTTTCAGCTGTGTTTTAGTCCTGCCATGCACACACACATTTTCTTAGGCTTCTGGAGAGGCCATTGAGTCAGACCTGTAATCCCAACACTCAGGACTCGGAAAATTGTGAGTCAGAGGGCAGCATAAGCTACATGAGTTCAAAGTTAGCCAGGACTGCACACTGAGATAAAGTAAATAAGACATTATTTTAAGAAGCAATTAAAAAGCTTTGCAAACCACAATGTTCTTTAAATCTATAGAGAATAAAGTATTTGGCCACTGGGCATAGATTCTAAACCTAATTTTGGATATTATCATGTTAATTTGGAAATTTGATTTTGGTCCCAGCTCATTCTCCTAGCCCTCCTCCATCCCCTTGGGTCTCAGCTTCCTGGTGCTGTGGATTCTAGCCCACAGCTCTCCCTTGATGCCCAACTTAGCCACTTCTCTGATCCCAACTCCATCTTTTTGTTGTCCCCCACATCCTGGAGTGACCTCATAGCCACCCCTATTTTCTTTTTCTGTTCTTTCTAGCCTTCTCACAACCATGCCCATCCCCATCAGATGCACTGGCATTCTTGACAGCCCCAGGGTACCCCTAGTTCTGCCTCTGCCCTTAGTGGAGGTGAACCTATGGTAGTTTAAATAAGGATGGCCCTCATAGACTCAAATTTAAATGGTTGGTCACCAGGAAGTAGCACTATTTGAAAGGATTAGGAGAGTTGGGGGGGGGGGGCTTTGAGGTTTTAAAAGCTCAAGCCAGGCCCAGAGTCTCTCTCTCTCATACAGCCATTGAATTAGGATGTAGTTCTTAGCTACTTCTCCAGCATCATTTTTGCCTGTGGGCTACCATGCTTCCTGCTATGATGACTAAACTCCCTGAAACTGTAAACAAGCCCTCAGTTAAATGCTTTCTTCTGTGAGTTGCTGTAGTCATGATGTCTCTTCACAGCAATAGAACACTGACTAAGACAGGACCCAAGTCACATAAGAGACCTCCAGAGTTAGTCCCCCTCCTCACCTCTAGGATACCACTCAGTACCCACTGCATCATCCATTGCACTCATTAGGATTGCTTGGAGTCTGAAACCAGAGTTCTCAGCAGAACTTCAGATCTTGGAATAATCAGAATCTGAACCCTAAGACACAGACTGGCCCTAATACTGAAAAACAAGCACCATTTTTCTGATCTGCCACCTGTCAGAGTGAGGCAAAAACAACCAAACAACTGAACACACGCCCAACAAAAGTGAGACCAGAGAGCTAACCAAGAAACACTACAAACATTTTAACTCCATATTTCTAGTTCCCAGCACAAAAATAAAATCATCAACATCCACGATGACATGGTTCCATTGGAAGCCAGCACTTCTGTTGTACAATTCCCCAAGAAATCAGGCTAGCTAAATCACAAAATAAGGCATTCAAAAGAGCAATTATGAATATGTTTTAGAATCTTTAAAATAATATGAATAAATGCTTCAATGAAGACTGTGAAAATACAAACAGTTGGATAAAATGACTCAATATATGAGAAAAATTTAACAAAGTAATAAAATCATTAAAGAAAAGATGAACTGAAAATTTAATTTTTTTGCTCAATTATTTAAAAAGTTAATGTCTTTTTTTCCATTACAGGAATGTACAACTGGTCAAAATGTAGAGAAAAACTGACTGTGGGTTGCCAAACTTAGCTGATTTATCTACAATGCAACCTTTCTACATATGGGTCAGGAAACATCTTGGAGAGGAAGTGGAAGGATTGTTAGAGCCAGAAGACAGGACACCTTCTGTGAGACAGTGTCTTCTATAAGTAACAGGGAAGCTATATTCATGGAATAACAACAGTATGGTGGCCTAAACAAGAACCACACAATGACAACACCAGCTGACCAACTAATGTGGATGGGGAAAATCTCATAAGGTTCTGACCCCTAGATGAAGAGCTACAGGATATGAATGGCTGCTGATAGAGGAATAATCAGTCTTCTTCAGGAAGGAGCCACTCTCAAGTGATCATCCCTATTAAATACATGTACATAAGAGCAACACTAAATGGACCCAGCAAGGTATGTGTATGTGTGTGTGTATATGTGTGTGTATGTGTGTGTGCAATAAAATAAAGAATAGATCATGAACTTGAGAGAAAAAAACAGAATGGGGACAAAGGAAAATTTGGAGTAGGGAGAAGGAGGTAGAAATGTATGAAAAATTATATAAACAAAAATTAAAAATAAATACAATTAGCCATTTTTTATGTTTTAAACTCTACCCTTGTGCTGGGTTGTACCAATACCCTTGCAAGTTCTATCTTACCTGCTCTGTAATTATAAGCTTGCTTTCCCAGCCTCTTCTCACCCACCAGTTCTCCCCAGATAGCTCTCACACTATCAGCTTTCAGGGCTGACCTCAACTCCTCCTCTCTAGTCCTATTTTACACTCCACAGTTAGAATGACTTTCCCCATGTAGAAATCTCAAATTTACAAACAGAAAACAGAAGACATCACCTTCCCATCCCTTCACTGTTGCCTCCTGATCTGAGAGAATGACACATTCACAACATCTAATACCAAGCACAATATCTGCTTATCTTTCTCATTTTACCTCAAAACCATCTCTCCTCTTTCCTCCATTGTCATGATGGCATCATGACATGTCCTGCTTTGCCTTGTACCACAGCCCCTTATTTATTTGTTGCTAAATTATCTTTTAAAGGCTAAAATTGGATATGCCATTTATTAATATTCTTATGATGCTATTTTCCTGGAAATGACATTTTGACTTCTTAGTAGCTCACAGATAAAGCATTTATTTCTCTTGCATTTATTCATCTGTAGTCTAGTACTCAATGCCCTGGTCCAATCCTATCATTTATGATTCCCAAGATTTTCACTTTTGCTACATTCTTCCCAAAATGCTGTTCAGGAACACAGCCCTTTCCTACAAACTAATATAAATTCTAACAGCTTTGACTTTTGATGACTTATCCATGAAATTTTCAATGATGATTTTAAAGATGATTAAGTCCTGTCTTTAAAGTACTCACTTATGATGAAAAGAGAAACCACCATGCCACAGATTTGGATGATTGTGAATCAAGACATGCCCATTGTTACCTCAGATGGAGATAAAGTGGAGATTAGTATCCCAATGGCCCAAGATTACCATCAGTGTTGTAGAATAATCTGTGAGGGAGTGAATAGCAGTTGTTCTAAACACTTCCTACCTTTCTGAGATCATCATGTATATTCCCCCACCCCATCAAAACATTGTTCTTCATTATGCTCCTACTGTGATGCGATTTTGTCTAAAGCTTCCCATTCTGCTGGGATTAATCTTTCTATTAGAACTCTTCTTCTTTTTTTTTTTTGTAGACATAATCAGCCATGTGTTGTGGGGTTCCTAGTGTCTCCTGAATGGAACATTGTCTTCTGAAATGCTTTACTTTTGAAACTCTAAAATCACAAGAGAAGAGTCAGACATGTTTAAGGACATGGAAGATATGGAAAGTGAGTCATTTATAAAAATGCAGGCTTCTGGATATAGCTGAGGGTATAGGAACTGTGAGAGGAGCCTAAGTAAGCTGCACCCAAGTCATGAAGACCTTGGCAGGAGAGTTAAGGATTGATGATGGAGTGAGTCATGATATTGGATCATACACTCCTAGACTATTGGAAAATATACTTCTTCATCTTCATGCCCTTTACAAGCTGATACATATCCAGAAAAGCCAAACTGTCAATCAAAACAAGTTAAACTTTCAGGTGGATGTATTATGAAAATAGATGTGGCCATAGTCAGATCTTGAATGTCTTCCTGAGGCTCAGTCGCTAAAGCTATGACATCCAGCTTGGTGCTCATGGGAGGTGATAAAATCTTTCAGAGGTGGTGCCACTTAGGGAGATGCCCTTGGAAGGGTTTAGGCAACCCTGGTCACTTTCTCATTCCTCTCTGTCCCACTTATAGGTGGCTAGTTTGCTCCATCATGTAATTCTTAGCATTTTCCAGAAGTGCCAGTTACCATGGACCTTCAATCTGTCAGCTGAAGAAGACCTTTCTTCTGTATAAGTTGATTGTCTCAGGTATTTAATACAGTAATGAAATCCAACTGATATATTTGTCACATGAGGTACAGGAAAAATATTAATTTTTTACAAAACCATTTTACAAGATAAAAATGTTTTCTTTTGTGCTAATAAAGCAGAAAAACACAAGAGAATGGCATAAGAATTTCTTCCCTGGCAGATAATTCTACAACAAACAAGTAGGATTCAATTGTCTATAACAGTTCCTTGATTCAATACCAAAGAATATCATGGAAATGCTGTATTTGAGGTGTCGACTCTGATGTGACATCACTCATAAGACAGAAGCAACAGTCCTTGTCCACCTGTTAACTGGGCGATCCAATGAAACCATATAGTCAAATGATACAATAACTCTCCTGTGGCTGTGAAAACAATCACGTGTGTAAAATTATTCATAATAATTTTGATTGTTGAAAATACATGTTGCCCAGTCAAGAGTTATAGACATTTATTCATAGCTGTCAAATTTGCATGTGGAAATGGGGTGGGTGAAAAGTAGAACTGAACCAGTATCAGTGAAGCCAAAATAAGATTTAAAATTGTGTTCTAGAGATCAACAAGCTCTTGTATATTAGGAGAAAATTTTAAAAAATCATCCAATGATGTATAGGAAGCGGCAAAGTATGCAAGGAAGCATAATCAAACACCTTGCATTCAACAAAAATGTCCTGTGTGTTTGTATGTTCAGTCACTGCACACTATAACACTGTTACTTTATTTGTGGCTGCTGCTTAGTGTGTGTTGGTCTGACACAAGTGAAAGGCTCTACAAACAGGCAAATAGGGCATTCCCTGAAGATGCTCCTTCACTAGATTGGCCTGCAGGCCAGTCTTAGGGTGGGTGTTCTTGATTAATGATTGGCATAGTGGTCCACTGTGGGTGATGTCACCTCTGTGCTGGTAGTCTTGAGCTGTGTAAGGAAACAACCCAAATGAGCTTTGGAAAGCAAGCTGGTAAGCAGCATTTCTTTGTGATCTCTGCTTCACTTCCTGCCTCCAGGTTCCTGCCTGGGCTTCCTTTCATGATGGGCTGAAAGCTGCAAGAGGAAATAAGCCCTTTCCTCTCCAAGCTTTTGGTCTTGGTGTTTATCACATCAGTAGAGACCAAACTAGGGCATGATACAAAGTCAGAGTAAATACTTAACTTTTATGTGAGTGCCTTGCATTGAGTTTGATGATTACTGCTGTCTATCAGAAAGGGAAACTGAGATATTAAGTAGCTTGCTTCAAGTAGTACAAGTAAAAAGTGATATATAAACTGCAGTCCTATCATGTGTAGCCTTGGCTTCAAAGGCTGTGCTGTCATTTGGATCTGCAATGTCCCTCAAAGGATAACAGCTCGAGGTAACATTGGGGGGTTGCAGAGTCTCTGAGAGATGGGTTTACAGGGCTCTGTTCTGGGAACATGTCCTAAAAGGAAATTAGTGCGCTCTCTCTCTCTCTCTCTCTCTCTCTCTCTCTCTCTCTCTCTCTCTCTCTCTCTCTCTCTCTCCATACCCTCACCATAGAAAAGCTCAACTCATCTATATAAATGTACAAATAAACATTTGAGTTCTGAGTTCTTACATATGAAAAACCACCTACATCAAAAGTAGCATCATAATAATGTGACTGAAAATGATTTATCTTACTTGAAATGTTTTTGATAGTAATTGTATTTAAAGAGTTCTTTGTTGATTCAATCTTCAAAGTGTTGTCCTTCAACTACAAGAAACTCAGCAAGAAGAAGCAAGTAACTCAGCTTCTAAAGTGGGTCAATGATCTGAACGGACATTTCTCAGAAGGTGAAACAAATAGCCAGTGAATGCATGAAATGGAGTCCAGTGTCACAATGAGCATGAGAATGTAAATCAAAATGAAGTAAAGATGTCATTTCTCCAGTCAGAATGGTTATTATGAAATAAATAAAAAGATAATTTGTGATAAATATGCAGGTGAAAGGAAACTCTTAATACTGTTGGTGGGAATGTAAACAAGTATATCCCCTAAGTAGTACAATATCTAAGAAACTTTACTAAACTCAAAACAGAATACCATAGACATTCAGATCAGCCTGCTTTAGAATGGAAAATGGTGTCAAAACATCAAATCAGCATGCTTGGTAAACTGACTCCTAATAACATTCTGTCTACCCACAGATCAATGCAAGTCTAAGCCCTCATCAGAGAAGCTCTTTTTTTTTTTTTTTTACAGAGACATAAGGTACAGAGAGTGACTAGAATGGGCCCTAAATGGGTCCTCTGTATCACATGCCTCTTCCCTAAAGATCAGGAATCATTGTGGCAGAAAGTACAGAAAGACTGTGAGAACAAGAGGTGGGAGGAGACAGTAATGGAATGGTGTTTTCCAGACATGGCAGGCTGTTTGTACGTCTGAGCTCACAGCATGTGTGACAGCATGCACAAGACCTGTACAAGTTTGAACCAGGCAAATCCTGCCATGCAGAGGGGAGGTGGGCATGAAGTCCTGTCCCTAGCTGAGGAGCTATTGGCAATTATAGCTGCTAGGAGAGGGACATCCAGTTGTCCTTAAGGTTGTGGTCCCCTATTAATCAGTCATGTTAGAGTGGAAGGCTGTACACTTAAGAGTATTTGGGCAACATATATTAGGAAGAAGAGAAGATACAAAGTTGAGTTGGTGATAAAGTGCCTTGGACCTGGAAGGCACTGAAGGAGGAAATGAATAGGATCAAGATACAAAATTCTCAAAGAACTAATAAAAATGAGAAATAATATCAAAAGGTACTTGTCTGTACTCTTATGGCAGCACTGTTTACATTAGGCAATGCCAGAGTCAATTGCTAACTTATTTATTAGAGAACAGATAGATAAGTAAAACATGGCACACATAAAACAGGATATTAATCATCCATGAAATGGCATCATCTCATTTACCAAAACACACTGGAACCATGGATTTCTGCGGAGTGCAAAGAACCAGACACAGAGAGGTCTGAAATCCCCTGGTCTCTCTTATGAACAGAGGTTAAACATCAGTTTAAAAACACCTAGGACTAGAAGTCATCAGAGGAGGCTAGAAACCAGCAGAGGGAAACATATTTTTAAGAGCAGTAATTAAAGAAAAGATCATGAATTTGCAAGGTAGTAAGAGTCACAGGCACAGGAAGAGATGGAAGACAGGGTAGACATGATGTAATACAGTAAGCATGCATAAAGTTTTCAAAAACAATCCCTTAAATTTAAAATTAAGAAAAGATAGGAGTTGGGGGAGATTAATAATGGTATATATATATATACATATATGTATATGTATATTCTGATTCTGTATTGAAGGCTCAACTCTTTGAACTACTATAATACTAAAAACAATATATGAGATATTTTTCTCAATACTTACAACCATATATACATATATTGTTATATATAATATATACTTTTAAAAATGCAAAGTTGTCATATTTATATTGATCATAAGTGTACTTATAATATATAATGACACACATATATATAAACATTGCATACACACATAATTTATATATACAGAAGATCATAAAAAGAAGTCTTTGAAGGTTCCAAATACAAAGAAATAATAAAGAAATATAGACATTAATTACCCTGATCTGATCAGTACATATTCTAGACATATTAAAATACTATCCTGCAGCCCATAAATATGTACAAGTGTGATGTCAACAAAGATAAAGCAATCCTAAACAATAACAAGATGACAGACTTAATTTGACCTCATTAGCATCTCCTGTTAGAAATACAAATTTACATCCTCTCATGATAGAACCAACATAAAATCCTGACAAAGAAAAAAAGCATTAAAGTTTAGCCATCTTTCCTGGGGATTTTATGTACCTGGAAGTGTGGAAGTGTCAAAGTACAGCTATAGTCATACAACCCTGGAATTTTGTAAATAATGGGGCTGACTATATGTGTTCATACTGGGCGAGCCCATGTTGACTCTGTAGATTCGTCTGAGGACCTGAATCACAGGGCACTATTAAGAGCAGACTGACCATCACCTGACTGTCTGCAAAATCTCGTGACAGCAAGTGACTGCTTCTCTGCCATCTTAACCACTGTTTGCGGTCATTACCATGAATGCATAAGGGAAAATTATAAAATGATGTTCCTGTTCTCAAGAGAGTTTGTTTTCCATAAAATTGATAGAAATTGTGTTTCTTCAGTATTTTAGTAAATATTGGCAACATTTTAATTGACCAAGAGCTAGAAACTGTAATGTTCCCAAATTTGGGCAATTTTATTCCTATAATATATGAGTATTCACAGAGAATTGAAACACTGTTTAGAACCACATTAAGTGAGTAAGAACTTTCATGTGTGTAGTTTTTTTTAGTTTGGATCAGAGATTGAATGCATTATTTATGAGGCACCAATCAGACTCTCCCCCCATCCTAAAATACAAATTCACTAATCATTTTGTAACAAATTATATTTTAAAAGATGCAAAAAGAAAGAGACAAAATAAAAATCGTGAAAGGGAGACTACAATACTTTAGTATGAAACAAGTCCTTCAAAGTACAAAATTATCTCAGTTGTTACTGCAGAACCAAATGCTTTATGTAAACTATGTAGCCATAGATAGGACTGATGCACATATCCTACAGGTGATTTCAGACAGACAGTATCATGATAAACAGGACAGGGACAACGAAGTTCTAATCTGTTCCAGTCATACCAAACTGTTAGTTCAAGTTGAAATGATCATATGTATGCTTTCAAAGAGTAATATTTTGATTTGCCAATGAAAAGTTATCTATTTGTTATATCTTTTAAAAACAGATTTGGGTAGAGAAAATTTAAGTGGTGTCTGAAGTAGAATTGCATTGGAATTAGAAAGAAGTGAAACTGGATGGTCTATTTCATTTGGGGCAGTCATTTTAATTAACATCAAGGTGACAATGTAGCAGCTTTGAAGTGCCTACAATAGCAGTTACAGGACATGCACTGTTTCTGTACTTCAGCCCTATAAATAAAACAACAAGCTATTAAAAACCACAAAAAAGTGTCTCTTAATAAGACTAATAGCAACTGCAGATGTATCTTTAAGAATTAGATGAATGCATTATCAACGATATAAAGAGCAATTACCTTTACAAAGGCGACAATCTTCAAGGAGATTGTTGCCAAATACAAGGAGTTCATCACGAAGTCCATTAGATTCCACCAGTCGTGGATGTAATCCTGAAGTCCACCATCCCACATCTGTTTAATTTCTCCCCATATAAAACCTGCAATTACAGAGACATTCACTATAAGTGGGACTTCCAATCATATCACTCACAAAAGAGATAAGCAATGAAGTTAACCACAAATATTAACTCTACAGGAGGCTGTGATTATGTTAAACACAGTAACTCTTTCATATATATTAATGAGTCTCAAATAACCTTTAAGACTGTGGATACTAAGCTAACTCTAGATTTATTTTAGCTCATTATTTAATTTATTCATTTGATACACTAAAATTTAAAAGTGTGGTGGTTGGGGCTGTAGAGGTTTTTTTTCCTCTGGGTTTTTCTTTGCTGTTTAAGATTATAAAATAATTACATTATTTCTCCTTTCCATTTATCCTTTTTTTAGTTTACTTATGCATGTGTTTTCAGGGCTATTTGATATTGGATAGCAATAGGTGTGGTCTTTCTGAGGAAGACTGTTTCTCCCATACCCAGCCAGCATTTCTTAGTTGACTGTAATTGTATATAGCCTCATGGCTTTTCCCTGTCCACTCGAAATAGCAACTGGTGTCATCCTTGTTCAGCTCATTCATCCTTATACCCACAGATAACTCCTGTCTTCACCCTTCAACAAGAAAACTTCTCTTTGAAACAAATGGAGCCCAATATATAATCAAACTAATCCAAATTCACAGTTGTGGAGCCCAGTCCCACTGAATACATCTACGAAACACTATTCACATAAGGCTCAGGATACAATGCAGAAGATGGGTAGAAAGACTGTGAAATTCAGAGGACTGAAGACTTTGCGTGAGTCTGTATCTTCTGATGATCAGAAGCTTACACCTATAAAATCTCATAAATATCTTTTTCCAGTTCTTGGGCAATCCACTGCCCTCTTCTGGCCTCTGAGGATATTGCAGGCATATATGGTGCACTTACATGCAGACAAAATGCCCATCCACATAAGGTAAAAATAATAGGAATAAAGTCTTTCAAAAAGCTTAAGTTTTAAATTTCTCTATAACTACATTTTTTTCATGGGAATGACATAGAATGTTCTTAAAAGTATGGTTTGGACTATATTTTTCTCCTAAGTTATATGATTTTAGAAATTGATGGAAAATAGTTTATCTGAAAAAACAAAACAAAAAAAAAACCACTCTGGTATATTCAAGGTATCTTTAGGTAATTGGTGCTTTAAATGGTCTACTTTCAATCTTGAAGAAGGAATGTTTACAACATTCATGTCAATTTCTTAAGTACCCAGGCACGTCATACTAAGCAATAATTTCAGTACCACATCTAAGGTCATTATGAATTAACTTCACTTTTTTAACAAAAAATACTACATTATGTAATTCTCTGGAGTATTTATAAAGTATTTATATAGGTCATTATTTTATTTCATAATCTTATTAAAATAATCACTATTTTTAGAGCCTAATAAGAGCTTCCAAATAATTTAGCAGTATAAAATATTAAAGGGATAAATTCACTAATTATAACTACATTAATCAAAATAAATGAGACTCCTGAATAATAATGATAGATAGAAATGCCACATGTAAAATAGCAAGTTTGATAGCTGCTGAGAATACAGGAAGTTGAAAAGATTATAATTGCTTTTCACTAAATGCAAGAAAAAGTCAGATTAACTATAAATACCAAAACTTGTCACATCTTCATATTGAAATATAAGAAATGAATAGATGTCAAGTTCACAGAAAAGCATACTGCTCTTCTAGTCCCCTACGGAGAATAACAACAAGGGGCCTGGGGGATGGTTCACTGGGTAAAACTGCTTGCCTAGCAAGCCTAATGACCTGGGTTCAGTCTCTGTAAACCATGTAAATATTGTGATGTGATAAAATGTGTCTGCAGTTCCAGGGACCCATGGCAAGATGAGCGTCAGAGATAGATTCCTCAGATCAGAGGCCAGCCCTTCTGAAGTATGTAAAATTTTGCCAATCCCCAGAGATCAGAAGACACACAAGTGAAAGCACTGATTGGCAGGTGTGTATCCAGTTAGCCTTCAGTGGAACACAGAGATGGGAACTAGGCTGTGTTCATCAGATGAGGGTGGTGCCAGGCTGCGCTGTAAGAATCGGCTTTATTTCGATGGCCAACTCATCACTTGTCACACATAGAAGACAGGCTGTGATAATAAGACTTGATTAAAAGTATCTACTACAGTTGTAAAAGATTTACAAGCATTTTATCCACAACTGATACTATGCAATGACTGACTATGAAAATATCTGGTGTGAGATTAACATCTGTCATCTACAAGTAAACGTAGACTTGACCGGCCTGCCCCAGAACATATAAATCAGACCTGCAACACATAAATTATGGAAAGATAGCTGTCTGGCAGTTGTGTTGCTCTCAACTTGATGGAGGTAGACATTCCAACCTAGAATCTAGGATGCCTTTCACTGTGCATCCTCAGAAACAATTTGGGCAAGTATGGAAAGTCAGTCTGTGTATCTACCTAGAGATCAGCACACTAGTTCACCATCTTTTCATGTACTTGAGACTCAGTCAGCCAAGTTCATGAGTATTCTCAAATGTAAGAGATCTTAGAGGTCCTATAAGCAATCAAGACACTGATGCAATAGAAGGAAGAGAAAGCTTTTTCCAGGGTCTGAGAGAAGCCATTGAAAACTCAGTACACAGTAATATTTTAGCTTAGGAGTTCTTTAGAGTCCAAGGAAGTGAAATTTCAACCAGAAGTTAGCATTGGCTGACACCCAAAGTTTCCCAAGACTAACAGCTGAAGCCTGAAAGTCTTCTGTGGATTCTATGGAGACAGATGTCATAAGACCTTCCTGATCACCAACCTCTTTCTTCATTTGTGATACAAAACAGAAGTGAGAAAAGATCTAGATAAAACTGGTACAGCACTCTCTATGAACTTACATCAGCACTGGAACTTCATGTTAGCTATAGATAACATTACCAATTAATGCTTCTTAGAGAATGAGCTGGAATATTTTAAAAATTTATTCTTAAAATATTCATTTTTTTAAATTGTATGTGTTTTAACTGTTTTATGTATATATGTGCAATATGTGAATGCAGTACTCACATAGGCCAGAAGAAGTCATTGGGCCCCTTTTAACTGGAGTGTTATAGGTGGTTGTGTGCCACAATGTGGGGGTTGGGGACTGAATTTGCAACTTCTGGCGTCATTTCTCCAGCCCTAGAACCTTTTTCTTTGTCTATCACCAGGTTGGAGCATCACCTCACAATGTCCTCTTCATCACATATCTATTTGATGACTGCTGGCTTTTAGTTGTTGCATTCATGCTAGTGAAATGCCAGGTTTTATCTCTTCTGGCAACAAGCATCTTGGTTTGGAACAAACAAGCCATTAGAAAAATGAGAGGGTGCTAGTACAAACTGAGATGCCTCCAGAGAGCTGACTATTCCGGGAAACTGAGAACAAAGCTTCGGGGAACTTCTGTCACAGTGTGTTTGTTCTGTCCCCATGATGGAACAGTTCAACATCTCGCTCTCTGTTTATAAACAGATGACATGATTTCTCAGAGTTGTGCTAGAAGCCTTATTACAGACCTTGAAGTCAAGACTATGGACCCAGGATGGAAAGAGCACCAGAGAATGAGTTCTAGAAAGAAGTTCCTTTCGTTTCAAAATGCTCTGGAGGCCTGATCTGGATGGTTTAATTTTTGTTTGGGTTTTAAGCTCTCCTGTGTCCTTTTCACAGGCGATACCTGAAAACTCTTTCCTGAGCATGGCCATGAGGATTCTAGCGAGCACGCAGTCTTGGACTGCACACTTAACAGTCCATATTTCAAGCTCTGGGTGTAAGGGAAGGATTCTTGGCCTTGCCCTCTATTGCTGTGGGCAGGCACACAGGTTAAAACAAAACAAAACAAAACAAAAAAAAAACCCAAAACGACAGCTCTACACAGAGTAAGACACCTGTTCACCAAAGGGACCCCCGGAGGGCCTGTTGCTCAAGACCAGAAGCTGTTGGGCTCTGTCCTCTGCAGTCCTTTTAGTGAAAACAGAGTCCCCCAATGAGACATCAAATCAATAAAGATAAAAAGAACACAAAGAATTCCTCACTACTGAAATTTTCTTTTGCTTTTCAGATCAGGAAACAGAAATGTGTCTGTGTGCTCTGATGTCTATCTCTGTCAAAAGTAATTGTATTACTGGATGTTACTTTATATAATGAAGACTGACATGATACCAGACCCCCAAAAGACATTAAATTAAGGACAGCTCCTTGGGTCTCAGAATATATTTAAAAGCTAGACCAAGTGGGAGACAAAAGCCTACAAAATCCACTTCCTGAAGGCAACTTGCAGAAAATTATAGATAGCCTCCTTTTGGTGGGTTACTGAAAAGTCTGAGGACACTTTGTGCTATCTCACACTTGCCCCCTCCATTGCCATAGTGCACAAAGAGAAAACACTGGAAAGGGGTGGTGTGGATCTATGTTAAACATTTAATAAATCCTGGGATATCAGAGAGACCACACAGTCAAATCCTAGAAAGATAGCTCAGAAAATCCTTGATCCTAGAATACAAGGATAAACAGCTGAGTCAATCACATACACCTTGAATACAAGGATAAACAGCTGAGTCAGTCACACACACCTTTAATCCCAGCACAGGGAAAGCCAGGAGTGGTGACCATCATCCTTTATCCCATAACTCCAGAGATAAAAATTCTGTTTCTGGGAGTTCAAGGCTATATTATATGCCTTTAATCCTAACCTGGATGGAATAGGGTATATAAGGGCTCTAGAAACCAGGCAGAAACAGAAGCGGCTGGCAGAAGAAACAGGCAGAAGAGACCAGGAGCCAGGAGCGAGACTGAGGAAGTTGCAAGACAGCTGAGTGAGAACTGTGGTGCTTCCTCTCTCTGATATTTCAGCCTTCCCCTGATATTTGGCTCAGAGTCTCATTCATGCTACTACAGGGTGACAAGAAAGCCACATTGTGCCGACAGTGCAGTTTTGTGCAATGAGGGAATAAATATCAAAGAGACACAAGGAGGATTAACTATCCTTTTATACCTTTCCTAGTTCAAGTGAAGGGTCCAAGAAAATTCCCTAAGCCTGAGGATTATACAGCAAAGAAACTAGTACTCCACAGTCCTTGCTGGGGCATCTTCTTGACAGCGAACAGGTGTGTGCATCTCTCCCTTGGTCCACGTCATCACAGAAAAGGGAAAACTATGCAGTCTGTCGGTAGCCCAGGCAGTGGCAGCTTGAATTCTTACAGTTTCATGTTTCTGGGCTTACAGTATTCTTGTTAAGTCTTGCTCAATGCAGGAAAAAGCTGAGTGTGACTGTTTTGTCAAACACAAGAGAGACCTTAGGGACCATAGAAGACCATACAGACTGACTGCAGGGTACAGGGGTTCAGACACTGCAAGATGTCAGACAGAGCTGAATCCAATCCTGAGAACCTTGCAGTGTGCAGGCACAGCAGGGCCATCTAGAGAGCATAGTGCTTTCCTAGAAGGTCAGCATGTTCAGGCCTGGAACAAGTCCTCAGTGATTCCCAGAAAGCGGGATATTCAGGAAGAGGTATGGCTGGGGTACCAGCCTCTGCTGTCTGTCATCTGTCTTCCCTAAGGCAATGGCGATGGAGAGAGTAGAGATCTGTGTACCCTGGGGATGGAGTTGAAGCATGAGCCAAGTGTAGATGAACAAACATATCCAGGTCCTTCAAGACAAGAACCAGTCTTTCACTGAGAAAAGGAAGTCTGTAAGTAGTTATATATTTAAAGTGTTTGTTGTTGTTGTTAATAAATCAGTCTTTGCATAGTACATTTGCCTTAAATGTCATCAGTCTGTTTAAAAATATATAGAAAATGTGACCATTAAAAATGCCCAGAAGTAAACTTCCAGGAATAACCTCTCTTGTGTATTGGAAAAATTGTGCCAGAGAGTGGTTAAATTAAAAATGACGGAACAATGATGAAATGTTAAAAAATTCTAAAACTACGGGCAAATTCCTTACCCTGTTTTTCTGTTTGGTGATATTTAGGCTTAAAAATAATAAAAAAAATTAAAGTAAAAATCAATAAGTATAGTCTTTGCTGATTGGATTTAAGGCCTACTTCACAGAAGGAAACATGAAAACATGACCCTTGTACTTACTGTAAACCTGACCAAGAACCCAGGGCTGAGGAGCTCAAAGGCCCCAAGGGTGAACCTACTACAGTTATTTTGCTAAATGGACATAATATCAAACTTCCCTCTAAATTTTTATCTCCATACTCACACATCAATGTACTCTTAGACCTCAGCAGAGAAAAAGCACCTTTGTGTAATGGTTAACACAGAAACTCACATTGGGTCCAAGTGCTGAGAATGTCATCATTGAAGTTGTCTGCCACAAATGGGACATCTCTACAGCTACCCCTCCTAAGGCTCAGGGACCACATTGGAAGATGGGGAAGGAAAGATTGTAAGTATCAGAGAAAATGTCTGGATGTCACAGGACTTCTGTGCTCAGAAGCTCATAGCAGCTGCATAAGATCAAGCCTATTAACATTCTAGCATTGAGGAGGAAAGGGAATAAGCCACTGTCTGTCTCCTAACCAGGGATAGATGGATAGTTGGTGGCTTCTTGGGGAGAGAGAGTCAATTTTCATAAAGGATGTGGCTTCTGTAAATCAACCATGCTCCAGCAGATAGACCCATGCCCAAACATGACAAATAGAACTTAATACGTTGTTTAAAAAAAATACCAAGTCGGGGGTGGGGGTGGGTGGGTGGGGTGGGGCAAGAGATGGGGGGTGATGGGTGGACCAGGGAGGAGTTGGAAGAGGGTGGGGATGAATATGATGAAAATACATTACATTGAATTCTCAAAGAATTAGTTTAAATGTTATAATATAATAAGTTAGTCCTACATTTTACTAATTCTAGGCTTTGGGAAATCAATATTCAAAAGTGATCTCATTCAAAAATAGAGAAAAACTCTCTAATTTAGTGGGCCTGAATAGAATGGCTGGAAAAAGCAAAACTACTTTCCATTTGGAGTCTAGGATAGAGTATTTCATAACTGTCTTATGAGAACTAAATCTATATGAAAATTTCTTCCATAATTGTTTCTCAGTCTTGAGTACGTTTAAGTATCTCTGTAATTTCTGAATCAACCAAGCAAGATGACAACTCAAAATCTCAATTTTCTAAAAATAGTTCACAGTCATTCTGACTGTAGTCAGCAGACCATCAAAGATAGCTGGTGTGATGCAAATGAAAATAATTTTTCTGTATTTGAAGACATTTGAAACCCTTAAGTTTCTGTGTTTTTTTTGACATCACTATTTAGTCATTGGGAAAAAGGGTAGGAAAACAAAGTTAAGGAGGCCTGAATTTCCAGTTCAGTAAAAAGGAATGGCATGTTGGATAAAAGTTAGATTGCCCATTCTTAAGTATTCAATAATCAGGAAGCTCAAGCAAAGCAGTAGCCTTCTTCTCACGGAATCTTTGACTTAAACATGAAGATGACAACAGAATACTAAGACCGATGGGAAGACAGAGGCTGCTGTGCTCCAGGCACCCTTCAGTGGGTAGTAGAAGCTGCACAACAC
The DNA here is from genome assembly GCA_004025045.1 of Sigmodon hispidus. Lineage (NCBI taxonomy): Eukaryota > Metazoa > Chordata > Mammalia > Rodentia > Cricetidae > Sigmodon > Sigmodon hispidus. The sequence goes on from PVIH01010563.1 coordinate 64,551, forward strand.
ACATTTTTTAAGTGAGCAAATTCATTTTTTTCACTATAAAGATGACCATGTTCCACTTAAGATACATTCTCAGTATTTTTAAAAACAATTGGACTGAAACAATTTTTTTTATAAATGCATCTCTCTCAACAGAAGCTCACATATTAATAATGTTCTCAGAATCAAGGGAACTTAACTTTATGTCCCAGAAAGTGATTCTTTGAAACGAGAAGGAAACGTACATATTTAAGTACTTACACCCTTCCCTGCATCTGTCCTCATTTTCTTTTCTTCCTTCCATAACTCTTTCTCCTTCCTTTCTTCTCTCCTTTCATCTTTCCTCCATCCCTCCATTCCTTCATGTCTCCAAGACATTGCTTAGTCCAGCACTAGAGAGCCACACAGAGTATTCTGGACCAGTGGAATGGTGGGGACATGAGAGCAGCAGTGCCATGGGTTGGCACAAAGGAATTATTATGTACAACTGTGATATTCAATATTGTCAAACCCAAGTGCACCCTGGAATGTGTTATATCTCTAGTGCATCACATACACAGCTCAGTCACACTGTACCTGTGTAAAAGTGTAAGGAGATGGAAGAAACAGTGTGCATGTGTAGGGGCTTGATGTTCTAGAAATTCTTGCTTCCTATGACCCTGCATCTCCCATTCCTGGCTCCATGTCTCATAGAGAATCAAGGCTCTTTGCTTAGATGTTCTGGAATTTGTTGTACTAACATGTACCTGCTAGCCCCTTGATTTGGGGCAAGGAATCTAGCTTCTCAAAGCCTGCCTCGTTCTTGTGAAATGTTCCAGATGGAATAGAGTTACTCTGACATTCACAAGAAAAGGTATGTTGAAATTGTTTAGTCTCTTTAACTTCTAATATTGTTATACAATGGTAGCTATGATCACAATTTTAAACTAAGGAAAACTACTTCAAGCACCCACCCAGCTCTTTGACCTTTTTTTATGCTTTGGTGTATAGCCTGCTTTTCCCATATGTTCCTCTCTTCCCATCTACACTAGCACAAACATTCTCAGGAGGCCTGTAGATTTCAGTCTCTGAGTGCTAAATTTGACCTACATGGTCACAACCTGATGCAGTTCATTTTGTCCCTAGTAAAGAATTCAGTTACTGTGAATTAGTAGGTACACAGTCAGCAATGCGAGTCTTTATAAATTCTATATATCTCAGTAGTTTGCTGTGCATAACTATATAAAAATAGCTTTTTAAACAGCCCCACCAGTACACACAGACAAACAGGAAGATGAGGGGAAAAATGTATCATACTTCAATAGTTGTCTGGTTTTTTGCTTTTATTTTTTTTAAATATTGCAATAGTCCTTTTAAATACCAAATGGCTGCTTTGCCACTGTGTCTGTTGAATTTATTTGAGCATTGTGCGAAGGAAGAAGAGTGAAAGGAAGCTAAAAGCTGGTTTCTTTCCTTCCTTCTTTCTTTCTTTTCTTTTCTTCTTTGTTTTTTGACACAGAGTTTTTCACTATGTAACAATGGCTATTCTGGAACTTGCTTTGTAGAGCAGGCTAGCCTCAAACTCATAGAAATCCTCCTACCTCTGCCTCCAGAGTGCTGAGATTAAAAGTGTGTGCCACCACTGCCCAGCTAAAGGCTAGTTTCTTATAATTGTAGCATCACTTAGAATTGATTGAGGTCTTGGGTGCATTAGAGGTAAGGCTGAAATTATGAGTCAATGAAACCATATGATCTTAGTGACTATTACAAAACAAATGGGTCACTGAGGTATGGCTCAGTGGTAGAGCACGTGCTTAGTCTACAAGAGTCACGGTAAGATGATTGTTGCTATGAGTGTCAAGATGAGAATAAGATCAACATTATTAATCCATGTGACCTATTTGGTACAATCACTTGAAAAATTCAGACTTGTTAATGTCAACGTTTTAGGCTCTAAATTATACAGCAAATGATGGAAATGAGAAACCAATGTTGCTAAAGAAAACTGCTAAAGAAGCCTGCGATCCAGGCAAGCTGGGTAATGTGGATATTATGAGCACTTCTTGCTTTGTGGCTAGCAATTCAACAGGCTCTATTTTTAACAGAGCTGCGATTCCTTTCTCTGCTCCATCATCTCCTCAGTTCACCCTGCTCATCATGCTCACAGTGCATAGATTTACATACTGTTTGCCTGTGGCATATTCATAGGCATGACTTTCTGCCAATCACTGCACAGCCCTTTACTTCCTCTTAGGAGCAAAGCATTATTTAATCTATGAATTACTTTTACTTAAGAGTCACTTTCATAACAAAATGTTATTGTCATATATTTTTATGACAAAATTGTCACTTTTTGTTAAGTTGATTGTGTAAGTGTATATGTGCATATGCATGTTTCCGTGTATATATATTTATTTTTATGAAGTATAAAAAGCTATGGCATATAGTTACCTGTTATAATGAATCTTGAGAAAAAGCTCAAGCTAGCTTTTGAGAAAAGTCTGGAAACTAGTATGTTAAAGAATTTTTTTCTTTAATTTTATTTGATATGTATTGCTTGCCTGCATGTATATATGTGAACCATATGTATGTAGTGCCTAAAGAAGCCAGAAGGTGGTGGCAGATTCAAAGTTATAGATGGTTGTGAGCTGCCATGGTGGGGCTGGTAACTGAACCTTGGTCCTCTGTAGGAGTAGGCAGGGCTCTTAACCAGTAAACCATCTTCCTAGCCTCAAGTCATCCTACTTTATTGTTATAAATCTAGAACCTTACAATACATGAACTAGGAAATGTTTAGGTAAGGAAATAAAACTAAAGATGTATCGCTTCATCATCTATCAGCCTTGGGCAAGAAAATATAGATGATTCACAGATACGGCCATCAAATCTGACCACATGCTTTAATCTATATCACAGGTTCAAAGAAAGGTCCAAGGATTCCTACATCAATTCTGTCTTCTGCTCCTTTGTGAGAACAGCATTTTTTTTCTCCCTAATGAGGGCAGCTCAGTAGATTCCATGATATGCTAAATGTCATCAATGACAATGCTTTTCTTTTATTGATGAAGGCACTGAAAACCCTGAGGGTTTTTGACTGCTTATTATTAAAGTGCCATAGAGGCAGCCTCTAGAACACTTCAGGCTCAGCCTTAGTAGTGAGTGAGGTTTTCACGATTCAAAGTATAACTATTTTGAGAGATCTACTCCATACATAAACACCATTTATCATATGCCCTACTGCTGAAGTGAGTAATAATTCACATGTTTTTTTTTTAATTCTAGAAAATATCTTTTCACTCTAAAAGCTCCCAGATAAATTTGTATTACTTGCAGTCATATTATCCTGAAAAGGTTGCTTGTAGCAAATACTTCAGATTGCTGAAATTATAGTACAGTTATGGCTATACATTAACAAGTGATCTGATTCAGATGTTATATCTTCCATTCACATGTCAAGGACTATTCAGCTACAAACTTAACATATAGCAGGTAATCTGAAGTAGTTTTAACCACAAATGTCATTACAAGTTATATGTTTCTATTTTTATAATATTTACCTTTATTAGCAATCCCCTCTATTTAAACTTAAGCTCCATCCAGCCTCATGTCTTTAGCTCACTCTGCAACAGTCACACCCTTGGACTCTTTGAAGGTATTCAATGTACAGGCATTGATTGCACAATGACTAGACATACTACCTATGCCTATGACATACTGCATTTGTAACATTTTCCTAAAAACGTTGTGCAATCCATTTGGAACACAATGTGAATTATGAATACCTAGACAGGACCTCTTAAGTGTTGTGGTAAGAATTATTCTAGAAAAGTTTTTGTAAAGAAAATTAACATAAAATATGTCCTTTATGTGAGATAATTTGGTGGAGAGCAATAATTTCATCTTATTATCAACTCCAGTGCCGTAATATTTTTTGAAGACTTACAGACCTAAATATTTTTTTAACCTAAATAAGCACATAGTGTATACACATCAGATTAGTTAGAATTGACTCTAAGGTTCAGTTGGGATAGTATTTATAGAAAAATTAGTAGGATCTAAAACACCTGGCCTCAGGTCAATCTACATTTTTCTTAGCTATCTTTTAGGCTGATCACAAGTTTTAGGATGGAAGGTGAGTCTTCCTCTCTCTCTCCCTGCTGGTTTCTCACTTTACTTTCCTTGAAGTTTTGAAGTTAACCCAGACAGACCTCCTGAGATCGAAAATTGTGAAATCTGTCATGTTTTCTGAAGATCTGGGTCTGATATCATAGGGATCTCAAAGGAAGAGATAAACTGAGGAAATGGGATTCTTCTGTAAACCACAATAGGACACAGAAAAAGATAATTCAAATGTAAATTCTAAGCATGGCTACAGTAACAGGAACAAAGGAAGGAAAGCACAATTTTTAATATTAATAAATGAGTTCTCTCCTCTGATTTGTAGCAGTTCTAAAATAATTATCTATCTTTGGTACCATGGAGGCTGACATTTTTCTATTGTTTAATATCCTAATTTTCTAACCACAAAGTTTTCAAAGAAAAAAGTAGATAGTTTTTAAAATATATATAATCAGTAGTTCTTGAGAGAGACACATTCTTATCTTGTGAAAGGTATACAAAAAAACTGGGCGTTGGGGATGCAGCTCAGTCAGAGGTAGACCATCTGCTTACCTCATAAAGGCTCTGGGTTCAGATGCCAGCACAAGAAAAAAAATAAGAGATTATGTGTGGCCAATGGGACATGCCAAAAAGATTCAAAAGACAAGCACGATACAAGCCCTGAGTCATTTGTGGGACATGGTGTCATCAAAACTTGTAATCCTGTAACCTAAGATTGCCTTTCCCAGGCAGCATGGGCTCTGCATTTATGAGTAAGCCCACCACAGTTGGCAAAATATGTTTGGTTTTGAGAATTAAGTGTTAGAGATACTATGGTCTGATCCTATGTGTAATCTCCCTCTGCCTCAAACATGAATGAATATTCTTTCTAAGCAACAGAATTCCATGGCAGAAACACGTTTGTTATTATATTTTCTATAGTAACACATTTACCCAGGACCCACGGTAATATCATCCACTCCACGACGGTTGGTGGTGGACCTTGTCTGTTCAAGTCTGACCTGTCGATGTGTTGAGAGGCAAGCAGCAGCAGGAACAAAAAGGTCAGATAGGAGGCTGTGTGGCAGATAAACTTGATAAATGGCTTTCTGATGAACAGTCCAAGTGGGCTTTTAGGAGCTATCAGGTAGCACACGGAGAAGACCGGGAAAAGCAGTCCTATGATGAAACACGTCACCATCTTCACGGCCCAGTGCCTTCTCCTCCAGCCCGGAAACTCATCGTACCAGCGGGATGCGAGCAGCTGCTGGCAGTTGGGCTGGGCAACAAACTAGGAGAAAAGGACAATGAGAATTACATCCCTGTTAACACGTAGTGACCGCAGGTCATCAGGAAGGGCTCAGAATCATCCTTACCCTGTAACGTTGTAGTAAAAGATAATAACTCTTCATGTATTTCTTATTTCATATTAAAATTTAAATAAACCATATATTCTTTGGTAAAGTGTGATTAGAATTCGAAGACACAAGTTGTAGTTCACTTGATATTAGAGTGAAATAATCGTACACTGAGTCATTCTGGGAAAGACTATATAACGAACACCTATTTCACTCAAGTGCTGTGTGTTGACTTAAATGAAGTCAAAGCAGGGTACTGGCTCATGAAGGAATAAGAATATACACAGTGTCCTAGTTTCAGTCTCTGTTGCTGTGATAAAACACTGACCACAAAAGCAATTTGGGGAGAAAATGATTTATTTAGCTTACAGGTTAGAGTCCATTACACAAGGAAGCCAAAGTAGGAACCTGGAGGCGGTAACTCAAGCAGAGACCTTTTGAGGAATGCTATTTATTGGCTTGCTCATCTATCTTTGTTACAAAGTCCAGGGCCCCCTTCCCAGAGATGGTTCTCATAGCAGGGTGGGTCCTCCTACATCAGTTAGCAGTTTAGAAAATGCCCCAGAGAGATTCTCACAAACCGACCTGGTGGAGGTAATTCTTCATGTGACACTTTCTCCTTCCAGGTCTGGGTTTGTGTCACAGTCACAAGAAACTATCCAACATAGAATATGCAACATAAAAACTATGACCAAATATGGCCACTCCTGAGGTGGGATGCAGTGTTTTGTTGTTGATGTTGTTGTTTGAATCAAGGTCTCTCTTGAAGCCCTGGCCACCCTAGAATGCCTGGCAGCCAGAGGCAATCCTCAGTAGCTTCCATTTCCAGGAGACTCTGGACCAAAAGTGTTCATGGCTGAGAAACTTCAGTGACCCACATTCTAATCTGCTTGGGACGTTGCTCCGCCCTCTCCACTGGGTGGATGGGGACTTTTGGAGTGTGTAAAGGGGATTAGCCACACTTCCTAGATAAGTCATTAGGTGGGTATCCTCAGTACCCTCAGGAGAAAGAGGACATAAGGTGACAAATCTCTTCCATTCAATGCCACCTGGGGAGAATATGACCTTGACCCCTTAGCCTTGGTGTTGAAGGTCGTGAAGGGATGAGTGTGTGAGCATTGCAGGGGCAAGGTGCACGTATGGTACTTAGGCAACCCGAACCTATACACATAGGATATAAAATTCATTTGTTAACATCACAATTTCTTGGTTTAGTTATTTATCATGACTTACTCATGGTTTTTGCTTTTCTTCCTTATTTAATATTTCTGTCATAGACATGTATGAATTTTGTAATTATAAAAGCAAGTATATATTCAATTGGGCTTAGTTAATAGACAAACATAACATAAACAAGCCAATGAAAGTCATCATTGCTGAATTTAGTAGAAAATCACTTAGCACATTAGGATACACACTGATTTGTAGTAGCTCGATTTTGGGTTGTAAGAAAAAAAGACTCTGAGCCAAATATTGGGGGAAAGCTGAAATATCAGAGAGAGAAAGCACCACAGTCAATTCTCACCAAACTGTCTTGCAACTTTCTCAGCCTCACTCCTGGTCTCTTCTGCCTGTCACTTGTCAGTCACTTTTGCTTCTGCCTGGTTTCTATAGCCCTTATATACTCTATTCCATCCAGGTTAGGATTAAGGCGTGTAGCCTTGAACTCACAGAAACAGAAGAAGTTCTGTGTCTGGAGTTATGGGGTAAAGGATGTTGGTCACCAATCCCAGCTTTCCCTGTGCTGGGATTAAAGGCATGTGTGATTGACCCAGATGTTTATCCTTGTATTTAAAGATCAAGGATTTCCTGAGCTGTCTGCCTAGGATTTGACTATGTGGTCTCTCTGATATCCCAGGATTTAATTAAATATTTAACATATATCCACACTGACTATCATATATAAGCTATTTCAGAAATATTTTACCCCTGTAACATGCTTAAGGTGTAGCACAGACACTACTTTCTCCTTTTCAATGAAGAGGGCAGAAAAGCTATAATAAGTCTCTATAATTATACAACATTTCAAAAGAAAAGGGGCTGTTTAAATACACAGTCCAGACTTTCTACCACAAGTTTCTTCATTGTGACTGACACCTTAGCATCACATGATGGAAAGGAAGTTACATCTTCTGGATGCAGTAGTCATGGATTCCTTTCAGAGAGCAGAGATCTGTTTATGACAAGAGGCGGTAAGGGAGTAATAGCCTACCCTGGTGCTAAAGTGTGATTATATATTGTATATTTCATTAAAAATAGTCTGGAATATGAGTGGACAGAGTCAAGCTGTGAAGGTCCTGGAGTGGTGACCCATGCCTTTAATCCCATCACTTGGAAGGTAGAGATCCATCTGGATCCTTGTGAGTTCAATGCCCTAATAGAGCCAGGTGGTGGTGGCACACACCTTTAATCCAAGCACTAGAAAAGTTGATTCAAAAATTGAAATAGCTGGGTGGGGAAAGAAAGATAAGGTGGAGAAAGCAGAAGTTCTTCCCTTTGCATACACTCAACATTATACAATATATCACCACAATAAAGTGTACAGTATTTGAGAGATGGCAGTGTATTTCTGAGTGAGGCAGACACTTAACTCTCTTGAGAACTGTTGACATCACAACATGCAAATGAGACACTTCTCAACATTCACCACAGTCCTCATTTTTCTTCTTCAGCTCTGAGCCATATGGTCCTCCTGTAGGATCCTTGACTCTTTTGATGGTGTACAAGCAAACAATCCCTGGGTAATTAGAAAGGATGCTTCCTTGGGAACAAAAAGGACATTAGGATAAGCTTGGTGGGATCCTGCTTAAGAGAGGAAGGAAGGATTATAGGAGCCAGAGGGGTCAAGGACATCATAAGACAACTCATAGCATCAACCTATCTGGGTTCATAGAAGCTCACAGAGACTGAACCCACAACCAGGGTGCCTCCATGGAACTGACCTGGGCCCTCTGCATCTATGTGACAGTTGTGTAGCTTAGTCCTCTTGTGGACTCCTAACAGTGAATTCTTTTGCTGGCTAATTCTTTTGCTGGCTCTTGGGACCCTACCCCTCAGACTGGATCGCCTTGCTCAGCCTTAATACATGGGGAGGCACTTAGTCTTCCTGCAACTTGATAAGGCACGATTTGTTGTTATCCATAGGAGGCCTGCCCTTTTCTGATTAGAAAGAGAGGAAGAGTGAATTGTGGGAGTGTGTTGGGGGGTGGGCAAGGATGGAACAGAGAAGAGAGGGGAACTGTGTTCAGGATGTAAAATAAATACATTTAATTAAGAAAAGAACAATTCAGCATCCTAGATGTTTAGTCATGTTGATTACGTGGATAATAGCTGGTCTTTTCATTCTGCACACTTGCCACTCAACACACAGAGTGAGCAGAATGACGGGACACGAGTTGAATTCTTATGATCATGGCTAAGTAAGTACAGATAAAAAGACTTCCTCCAGGCTGGGGTCAGGAGCATATTCTGTTTTTTTATTGTGAGCAATTTAAGTGCCTTAAAGGTGTTGTAGAATGCAAAGTTTAAATTTATATCAGAAAATTAAGATTTTTTTTTGACCAAAGCCAGGCTTTCAAAAGTTAAAGCAGAGTTCTGTTGCAGTTCTCAACAAGTGCCCACTGGACCCTTAACAAGCTCTGTACCTTCCAAAGCCCCATTTGCTTCACATGATGATCCTTCCCACACAGACAAATAATCCAGAGTTTATTTCATTTCCCATGACAAACTATTCTTTTTTTTCTTTTTTCTTTTCTTCTTTATTTATTTTGTATTTATCAAGAAAAACAGTAAAATGAATTTAAAATGCTGAAAAGTTAACAATAACTATAAAGAAGATAAAAATCATAAGCATGACTTATCAAGGGTGATAATGCAAATAAGATTGCTACACATATATTTACTTTGTGTTCAGCTTTCCCTCTGAATTTTTTTTTCCATCCCTGTACATCCTTATTCAAGGTCCCTTCTCCCTCCCACCACATCAGGTCATTTTTTCTTCTCCACAACGCCCCATCTCCTCCCTGGGCAGGTAGCAGACAGTCCTATGGTCCCACTGACCCAATAATGCTTGGATCAGTCTCCACTCCTGGCAAATCCAGTTTTGTCGCCCCTCCCTCAAGAGTGAGTCTGGTGTTCCTATAGTTGGAGTGGGATCCGAAAGGGTCAGTCAAAGGTGTTTCTGATCCCAAGCTGTTCAGTGGTTGTGGTTTGCAGCTTGGGCATGCTTGGCTTTTTTCTTGTTTGTTTGTTTAGAGACCACTAATGAGTGAGTACATCCCCTGCTTATCTTTCTGAGTTTGTGATACCTCACTCAGGAGGATATTCTCCAAATCCATCCATTTGCCTGCAAATTTTAGGGTATCATTTTTTCTTACTGCTGAGTAGTATTCCATTGTGTAGATGTACCACAGTTTGTTAATCCATTCTTCAGTTGAGGGACATCTAGGTTGTTTCCAGGTTCTTGCTATTACAAATAATGCTGCTATGAACATAGTTGAGCTAATACCTT
>PVIH01010564.1:0-25174 GCA_004025045.1 Sigmodon hispidus
AGTATTCAGAAAAAAAAAAAAAAAAAGCTTTTCTTTAGAGAAGGGAGGTGGGGGGAGAGCAAGGGGCAAGATTAGGGAAGAAAGAGAAATCCAATCTAGTTGGACTAGTATCTAACTAGTTAACCTTTAACAATCTATGCTGATGTCAGACTGAGCATGAGTGCTGATTAATGCCCCCCCAAATATTTTCATAAGGGGGGGAGTTAAGTCACAGCAGCCATTTTTGTTTTATGCAGAAATCCTTCATGCCCCCCAACACACACTCTCTCTCTCTCTCTCTCTCTAATACACAAGGAAAATGTATTAATCTGTGCACTAATCAGTTATAAAAAAAGGGAGAAATTAGTGGGTTTCTGAGTAGAAGCTTGGAGATGGGATGTAACAGGGAGAAGGGGGTGTATGAAAAATGAAATATTAAGCCAGCCATTTTGTTTTAAAAGGGGATTTTACCCCCCCCTCTCTCTTTATAGAGGGGGTGGCGGTGCTGGAGGGGGGGTTGTTTTAAAAATAATTTCAAGGCGGCCATCTTAGTGGCTCAGCTCTTGAGAAATATTCCTGAGCGCCCCCCTCAGAATTTAAATATATTTAAAGCAACCGAGGGGGGTAGAGAGAAGTCGAAAACTTTTATATACATATATATATATAATTTTTTTTTTTAAAACGATCTCCCTTGTTCTCTTGGGAGGAAAGAGAGAAGGGGGGGAAAAGTCCTTAAATTTTTGCAAGAACATTTTTGGGGGTGGTGCGGCCCCCCTCCTTAGACGCCGGCCCCGGGGGTGGGTGATCTGGAGGGGGGTGGCCCGGGGGCTTGGGGGGCTGGGGGGAGGCGGTGAGGAGGAGGAGGAGGAGGAGGACGCCGCCGCCGAGGAGGAGGAGGAGGAGGAGGAGGTGGTGGTGGTAGCGGTGGGGGAGGCGGGCGGGCGGTGGGTGGGGGGGTGGTGGGGGGGCCAGAGCCACAGGATGGCTTCCCCTCTGAGGGACGAGGAGGAGGAGGAGGAGGAGATGGTGGTGTCGGAGGAGGAAGAAGAGGAGGAAGAAGAGGGCGACGAGGAGGAGGAGGAGGAGGTGGAGGCGGCCGACGAGGACGACGACGAGGAGGACGAAGACGGAGTACTCGGGCGCGGGCCGGGACACGATCGGGGCCGCGACCGACACAGCCCCCCCAGCTGCCACCTCTTCCCGCCGCCGCCGCCGCCGCCGCCGCCGCTGCCGCCGCCCCCGCCGCCAGGTAAGCATCGGCCGGAGTCCCGGGCCAGCCGAGCCGAGCCGAGGCGAGCCGGGAGCCTGGCCGGCCGGTCCGCAGAGCCCCGGGGCCGGGCCTCCTCCCCTCCCCCGCCGCCGCCGCCGCCGCCCCGGCTGGGAGCGCTGGGAGCGAGCTGCGCGCGCGGACCGGGCCACTCGGCCGCCGCTTTCGGGGGAGGAGAGCTTTTTTTTTTTTTTCATCCTCGGCGGGGGGGGGGTGGGCAGGAAACGGCCGTAGCCAAACCAGCACCCCCCCCCCCGCCAGGGCGAGCGGGGACCCCGAGCCCAGACCCCGGCGGGCGGGCGGGCGGGCGGGCGGGCGAGCGGACGGCGGCGTGGGGGAGGGGCGCGCGTGGGGGAGGGGCGGCCGCGTGAGCGCCCCTCGGGTCCCCCCGACGCCGTCCGCCGGGGACTCGGGCCGCTGGATTTGTGCGTGGGCTGATGGCTAGGGCCGGGTGCTGACCACACTCACTCCACGCAGACCACTTCCTGCACGGAGGCTCGGATCTGCCCCCCTGCACTCCCCCCACCCCGCGGCTGGCCCGCGGTGCAGATCGCGGGTCACTTTAGAGGAGGGGAGCCCCACCCTCGTCATCTGTGCCCCGGGCTCTTTTGTGTCAAGTGCAGGGCCCCCCTCCCCCGTGACCCCGTCAGTCTGGGGTGGCCCAAGTGCCCAGCTGTGACTCTCACGTGGCTGCCATTCACTGTCACTGCTTTGATGAAACCACCCACACACCCCGAGCGAGCACGTTGGGGGGCGTGAACTGCCCACCCAGCTGCTGTGTGCTTGACCGTCCCTCGGCAGGCACCCTTGCTGCTGCAGATGACAAGTCATCTGGCACTCGGAACAGCATGTCCAGCTGTGCTGGGGACAGACCCTCATCTGGCCCCCCCGCAGTGCAGCGATTTCTGCTGTCTTCTTTAGGATAGGTGTCGGCACCCCCTGCCCGGGGACATCCACACCCCCAAGTCTCTGGCGGCAGAGCAGCACAAATGCACCAAACTTCAAAACGTTCTTTGTAAAACTATCTTATTGACCAGTGGGACTGACTTTCTGTCGCACATGTTGAGACCGCTTTTGGAGAGGGGGGTAAATGTGTTTAATGCTTCCCTGGGTAAAGCCCATTCTTCCTGCTAGGCTTACCCATAAAAGGGGAAAAGTTTAGAAAAAAAAAGTTATTTCACCGAGCCCGCAGAATTGGCTTGGAGGGTTGGGGGGGTGGAATAAAAGATCCTGGGTGGGGGGTCTGCCCGCAGGGCTGCCTGCCGCAAGGTGTGCAATTGAGGTGGGGAGAGAGGCTGGCTCTTCAGGTAGCTGGGGATCGAGGGAACTCTGTCTGTCTGTCTGTCTGTCCTGAAGTCGGCTCTGGCTTTGATCCCAGGAACTGGGTGTCTGTAGGAGAGAAGGAACCAGCCTAAGGTCGACATGGGTCTTTGTGTGCGCTCCTCCCCCGTCTTTGCTTTCTGAATCCTTGAGAAGCGCCAAACGCTTTTCAATTTTTATATTTGAAATAAAAACTCACCTCCTCTGTCTCCCTGGGCAATTTTACCCCATTCCAGCCCTCCAAGTCAAATAAGTGACCCAGATACACCCCCTCAGATGACTTTCTAAGGTGAAACTTTCCGAAAAATATTTTTAGAGTACTCATTATCCGTCTACCTAAGTGTGGGGGAAATAAGTCTCCTCCAAGGCGCTCTGTTCGGGCTGCCCGCCCTCGCCTCTTTCTGGAATATGAATTTGTACTCGTGAGAGCCTTCTATTGTTTTTCAGTGCGACGGCTTTGATTCTCACCATTTTGTTTTACATTCTTAGCCAAGACCAATTCTCATCCCTTCCCCCTGGCTCCAGTCTCCTTACATTGTTAAACGTTTAAAATAATAGCGTTCGTGTTGGTGGGGGAAGGGAGCAGGAAGCTAAAGAAAAAAAAAAAAAAACCTCATTTCTTCTCCCTCCCCCTTCTGGCAAGTCTAGAGAAATAATATAACATAATATATAGATGTGATTCCTGGGGGGGGGGCGGGGATGGGGGTGGGGAAATGATTGTGGGTGGTGCGGAAAATTCTGGTAGTTTCTTTGCAAAAGGTCTGAAAATACAAACCCACCTCCTGCATCCAGTACGCATGTGCGGCAGACCTATTATGGAGGTTCGTTGTGGGGGAGGGAGGGGAATTTGAGAAAAAAATAAATATAAGTGTGAGAGATTGATGGCGAGATTAGGAGAGAGGGGCGGGAGGAAGGCTGGCTCCCAGGCTCCGCCCACAGGCCGTCCTGCCAGGCTCCGCCCTCGCCCTCCCCACCTTCCCGAGATCTGAGCCGGGATGTGGGAGAGTCTGGGCTCGCCGCCAGCATTGAGAGGCTGCTGAGACAGAGGTTGGGGCTTAGATCTGCTTTATTACCCTCCCTTGCCTCTCCTCGCCATTCTTCCCCTTCTGCTGGCCACCGACGTCGGCCTAGAATCGAGAAGCTCCTGCTGGGTTGGGTGGGAAGTGGAGTTCACAGGCTTCTCGCCCCACACACCCACGGTGACCCTGGCGGGCCACTTCCCTGATCCTTAGCCAGTTGGCGGAGCCTGCAGGGCCTGCCCTTGCCACTTGCCCCGCGGTCTTCGTTTCCATGTTCGTGTTAACCCAAGTCCCTAGAGTTAAGGGGAGCCAGCTGCTGGGCATGACGTCTGACTTCCTATTACAGCCCTGGATCATTTTTCACACACTGCCTCTGGGCAGGCGGCCTCTTCGCATGCCCACACCTCATTTTAGAGTGTCTTTGCTCACAGGGACACGAGATTGTGGAGGTGGAAGGTAAAGGGTAGCATCAGATCGGAAACCCAGGCCTGCGGTGTTAATTGTGGCTAATTTTTCCTTGGCTGTTGAGGGAAGGAGGATTGTGTGTCCTAAAGCCAGAGGCTGGGCCAAGCCCTGGCTTTCCCCTCTGGCTGCAGCCGCCTCTACTTGGACAAGACAGGTCTGGCTGGTTAGTCTAGTGACTGGTGGGGGTGGAAGGTGAGCCAAGGCCCCATTTCTGTGTGGCATCCGTTTGTGTGGCAGAAGGGCTTACTCTGCAAGAAACAACTCTGGTCCCCAAGGGTCAGCAGACTGGCAGGGGTCAGGGAGGATGAGGTGGTGGGTTATCAGGGAAGAACCTGTCCTGAGCCCTCTGACAGAGCCTTCTTGGGACAGAGCCAGGGACATAGCTGTGCTGAAGCAGGTACAGGTGCGTGTGTGCACATGTGTGTGCAAATGAATTTGGACTGCACGTGTTCTGAAATGCATATATGTATATGAGTCAGAATGTCTGGGAGGAATACAGAGGTGAAAGGTAAGGCCACGGGATAAAGGGTGCAGCCTCTGGGATAGAGTTTGAGGCAGACTCCACTCCTCTGGGAGAAGGTCTGTTTAGGGAGTCTGGAAGACTTCCTTTTGATGAATTAGGACGTGAAAGAGACAGATTCTGGGCCTGTGGGCAAGATGGTAGAATGACTAGCTGAGAATTTCTTTTGCTCCAGTGCTGTATTGGGGTGGTTATCCAAGAAAATGTAAATAGAGGCCTCCCTCTTGGCAAAAAGGACGTCAGAGCCCCAGGGTGTTAGTGTGAGAACCCGGGTGTCCACCTTTGGCTCTCCCTTCTCAGCATCTGGCTTAGGGAGCTGCCAGCTTGTGTCTGCCTACTCCAAGTGCTGGGGTCAGGCCAGGCCAGCAGCTGGGCATGGCTTCCCCGGTTCCTGGGCAAGCTGCCAGCTGGCAAAGTGAGGGGAAGGCAGGAGGAGCCCTGGCGAGGACTGAAAGGACCTGCCACAGGCTGAGCCGGTGGCCTAGAGTCTGCTCTCTTGTTAGCAGGAGGAGGGAAGGGAGGGCTGGGCTGCTCTACCTTCCTGACCCTTGACCTCCCATTCAGAACGGAGGATCCCGGAGTACTGGAAACACTCTGTTTGCGTCCATCCGCTGAAGGGCAGGGAAATTGGGAGGAATCAGTGCTTGGGTTCCTAGAGAGAGCTACTGACTCGGGGAGAACGGGACAGAGAGGAACCGCAGGGATTGGGGTGCTCCAGGCTTAGGTTTCGGTGTTCTTCTTTCCAAAGATAAGGATGATATTCGGCTGCTGCCTTCAGCACTGGGTGTGAAGAAAAGAAAGCGAGGACCCAAAAAACAGAAGGAGAACAAGCCAGGGAAGCCCCGGAAACGCAAGAAGCTCGTGAGTACCGAGGGTCCCCGCTGCTCTTCCCGAGACTGCACCTTCCCTGGCCCTGGGTACCGGGTAGAGGTCTCCCAGAGTCACGAGGCTCCATTCCCTGCCTCCTGTTAGCTCATCTGGAGCCTAACCTCTTTTCTCCAAGCTGGCAGAGCCCAGTTGGCAATGTAACTTGCCTTCAGACTGCGAGGAATGGCTGAGGGCGCTGAGGAGAGACTGGCTTGCTGAGGGCAGAGCTCAGTGGTACAGAGCTGCCCTCACATGTTTGAGCCCTGGCTTGAATTCCCAATCCAAAGGGAAAGAGAAAACCATGGTGTGGAAAAAGAGTGCTTAAATTCAGAGCCTAGAAGTCCTCTGTCTTCCTGGGCAGTATAGTTAGCTCCTGTGCCTCAGTTTCCTCTGTAAAAAGTGAATAACTATAGATCGGTTACTGTGTCATAGACTAGCTGTAAAGATGGAAAGATGTTTCGTTCTAAGAGCGGTTCCTGGCCTGGTGAGAATGGATAGACGGCATCTTTATTTCCCCTCCTTAGGACAGCGAAGAGGAGTTTGGCTCCGAGCGGGATGAGTACAGAGAGAAGTCGGAGAGTGGAGGCAGCGAGTATGGAGCGGGCCCCGGGCGGAAGCGAAGGAGGAAGCATCGAGAAAAGAAAGAGAAGAAGACGAAGCGGAGGAAAAGGGGAGAGGGAGAGGTGGGGCAGAAGGTGAGCGGGGTGAGGAAGGAAGAGAGAGAGAGGAGGTGTCAGCATCAGAGGCCGGCCGGCCGCGTGGGGTGGAGGGCACTGCCAGGGCCGGGCTTCGTGGACCGGACCCGAGAGGGAGCAGAGATTGGCGGATACTAGTGAGGCGCTGACGGATGCCTGGGAGGGAGCCAAGGAGCCCCACTTAGCACGCCGTCCCCCACTCAGCAGGTGGAGCAGAAGTCATCAGCTGCCCTGCTTCTGACCTGGGGCTTGGAGGATGTGGAGCATGTGTTCTCTGAGGAGGACTATCACACCCTTACCAACTATAAAGCCTTCAGTCAGTTTATGAGGTACAGTGGAACTGGGGTCCTTTCACACAAACAGTTAATATTGGGGAGTGCTCTGGGACCCTCTAGAGTCTGTGTAAAAGCTAAGAAAATGCTCCCCAGAGAAATTCACAGCATGTGCACACAAAATTTTACACATAGTTTCAGTCTACTCTAGGTCTGGGACCTGTCAATCCCAGCTAAGGGTTTATCTTTCCTGAAGGGGCGGAGGTCATGAATCTAGTACTACGGTAGAGAACCTTCTAGCACTGGAGATAGTGAGGACAGGGACAGCCGAGCCCTCATCCGCTCTGCCAGTTCCCTTTTCCTCCTGTAACTTCTCTAGACCTGGGTGACATACTTGTCTGAGAGTTTGATTTCAGGTCTTCACAACCTTTTCTTAAGTCTTAGTAACAATTCTTCATGCTTTGGTGAGAGTGGGGCTTGACCTATGGTGGACATGCTGGGCCTTAACACAGTGGTTTGGTGCCCACCTTCATCTTGGGCAAGCTACTTCATTTCTTTGGTGCTTAGTTCTTATCTGTAAACTGGGAATAATAGGAGCCTGTGTGGATTTGGTGGAAAGATGAATGCATAGCCCAGCACCTTTGGTGCCTGCACTTATGGGATGCTAATTGGTAACTGTCCTCAGTGATGTCTTACTTACACCCCTGCTAAAGACAATGTGTCTGTCAGCACTGAGGATCATAGGTGTCCTCAGGAGCTTTGCACACACACCCTGGAGGAAAATGTCTGTCTCTTTCAACTTATCCCAGGAGAAGCTTTCTTCAGGTTCCATAGAATTTAATAAAATGCGGAAAAATGAGAGCAAGAGCACCATTGTGAGGCGGGAGCTCGACAGGATGTATTTCCCTTTCAACTTCTTTTTGCTTAATTTATTACTTACATTAATATTTTTCTTAATAGGACATGTTTCCCCCACCTAGGATAGTTAGCGTAGACTTAATTGATATGGGGAGATGGCAGTATTCCCAGACCATCTGTGGAAGGTCTGCATTTTCTGCTGCTATATTTCCAGACCCCTAATTGCTAAGAAGAATCCTAAGATCCCAATGTCGAAGATGATGACCATCCTGGGGGCCAAGTGGAGGGAGTTCAGCGCCAATAACCCCTTCAAAGGGTCAGCAGCTGCTGTGGCGGCGGCGGCAGCAGCAGCGGCAGCAGCTGTAGCTGAACAGGTTTCAGCTGCTGTCTCCCCAGCCACCCCCATAGCACCATCTGGACCCCCCCCTGCCCTTCCACCACCCCCTGCTCCTGAAATCCAGCCCCCACCCATCAGAAGAGCCAAAACCAAAGAGGGCAAAGGTAGGAACCGTCTTCTAGCCTGGTTTCCTGCTTTCCAAACTGCATGGCTTCATGACTGGCTAACTCCTGCCTTCCCCGGCCTTGATTGCTGAGGACAGATGCTTCCCACGAAGGGGAACTGAGGGAAGCCATAGCACCTTGGCGCAGCCAGTCCAGGCTTTTCTGTGACTCTTGATCTTCTAGGATGTGTCATGCCTATGGATTTTCTCCCCTCCTCCTCCTCATTCAGGTCCAGGCCACAAGAGGCGGAATAAGAGCCCCCGAGTGCCTGATGGACGCAAGAAGCTCCGAGGAAAGAAAATGGCACCACTCAAAATCAAGCTGGGGCTGCTGGGGGGCAGAAGGAAGAAGGCAGGGTCGGTGAGTGGCTGTCCCGCCCGCTGCACACCTCAGTGTCACCGAGGCTGGGCTGGGAGGGTGGCGGTGGGGAGCATGGAGTATGCCTCACTGATGGCATCGGGGCTATGGGCAGTATGTTTTCCAGAGTGATGAGGGCCCTGAACCAGAAGCTGAGGAGTCAGACCTGGACAGCGGTAGCATCCATAGTGCCTCAGGCCGGCCTGATGGCCCTGTCCGTGCCAAGAAACTCAAGCGAGGCCGGCCGGGAAGGAAGAAGAAGAAGGGTAGGCTGTCAGGCTGTTTGCCCTCTTCTTGCTTGCTCTCTCTCTTTTTTTTTTTTTACTTCAGATTTTGACTTCTTGATCCAACCCTCCTCTGTCTGGCTTTCCTTCTTTTTCTACTCCCTCTGCCTGACTGGGTGTGTGACAGTCCTGGGCTGTCCTGCAGTGGCCGGGGAGGAAGAAGTTGACGGCTATGAGACGGACCACCAGGATTACTGTGAGGTGTGCCAGCAGGGCGGGGAAATTATTCTGTGTGACACCTGCCCTCGTGCCTACCACCTCGTCTGCCTTGACCCTGAGCTTGACCGGGCTCCGGAGGGCAAATGGAGCTGCCCTCACTGTGTAAGTACCTGGTGCCCTGAGGGTCTCACCCAGCTCTTCTCTTCTTCCTTTCTTGTGGGCTTCTGGGCTTCTCAGCAGTAGGTACACACGATTTTGGAATCTGATTGGCTCCTTTCATTCAGCCCTTTGTCCTCAGAGTCAGTAATTTTGGAAATGGGGATATCCTGCTCAGTAGGGCCCACGAGACGTCTATGCACTTCTTTGACTCAGTCATCATGGTTTTTCCAGTCTTTATCTTCTTCCATCTCTCTCTGTGCTCTTGGCCCCAGGAGAAGGAAGGAGTGCAGTGGGAGGCCAAGGAAGAGGAGGAAGAGTATGAGGAGGAGGGGGAGGAAGGAGAGAAGGAGGAAGAGGATGATCACATGGAGTATTGCCGAGTGTGCAAGGACGGTGGGGAGCTTCTGTGCTGTGATGCTTGCATCTCTTCCTACCACATCCACTGTCTGAACCCCCCGCTGCCTGACATCCCCAACGGTGAATGGCTGTGCCCACGATGCACAGTAAGTGGAACCACCGTGGACCCCCACACCCAGCTCTCCCTGTCTGAGCCCCGCCCTTTGCTCTCCCTAACAAGGGCTCTCTCTGCCTCTTTCCTTCCTTTCCTCCTGTGTGTCCGCCCTGAAGTGTCCAGTGCTAAAGGGCCGTGTGCAGAAGATCTTGCACTGGCGATGGGGGGAGCCACCTGTGGCAGTGCCGCCACCCCAACAGGCCGACGGGAATCCAGATGTCCCACCGCCTCGTCCTCTTCAAGGCAGATCGGAGCGCGAGTTCTTTGTCAAGTGGGTGGGACTGTCCTACTGGCACTGCTCCTGGGCCAAGGAGCTTCAGGTACAGGTGCTGCCTACCCCTCCATCCATCGGGCTCTCTCCTCCCCTGCTCTCTGGGCCCCCCCCTTTCCGTCCTAGGCCTCGGGCCTTGCTCTCTTCCTCCCTGAGTCTACTGTGGTTCCTTTGTCTCCTTTCATGTCGTTAGTTTCCTTCTCTCACCACCTTCCTCTTCCTCACCTTGCTATTCCTTGCCCACCCACTGCCTTAATCACCTGTCTTGCCTCTCGGGTCCTCAGCTCTTCTCCCAGGCCTGGTCTGATAACTCTGTCCTAGCAGTTTTATTTATTTTTCACTACTGTTTTTATTATTACTGTTTGTTTGTTTTTACCCACCCCCTTCTCCACAGCTCACATGGCGGGCCTCATCTCTGCTGCCCTGGTCTCTTCGGGTTGGGATTGCTAGCTCTTTTCTCTTCCTGTCTACCCCATCAGCTGGAAATCTTCCACTTGGTAATGTATCGCAACTACCAACGAAAAAATGACATGGATGAGCCCCCACCCCTGGACTACGGCTCCGGAGAGGATGATGGGAAGAGCGACAAGCGCAAGGTGAAGGACCCTCACTATGCTGAGATGGAGGAGAAGTATTACCGTTTTGGCATCAAGCCAGAGTGGATGACCGTGCACCGCATCATCAACCACAGGTGAGTCCTCGGTCTGTGGGCTATGGCAGCGCTCGCACTGTGGTGCTGGCCTGCAGAAACCAGATGAGCAGTTGAGGTTTGGTACCTGTCTCTGCGGTTGCAGTCCTCCTAGGGGACCTAAGAACCCAGGAGGAAAGCCTGTCCAGTGTTCTTCCTTTGTTTCTAGTAGCATGGGCATAGGATGGGACATGAAAACAGGTCATCCAGATGAGTGTTTGCAACCCAGCCTTTGCTGCTGCCTTGCCCCAGCTCATTTATAACAGAGTGTGAGTGATCAGATGAGATAGTTGTTGGGTCACTTGCTGCTCAGCCTAGAGCCTCTATCCATGGCTGAGAGTCTACTAAGTCCTGTCTGGGGAAATGAGTGACACTGTGGACCCTCTGGGATGTGCTGTGATGGTAACAGATGCTGTGTTGGCTGACGCTTTATTTATCAGGACTTTGTGCAGTGTGTGATCCATACTGTTTTTTCCCTCTTGCTGCTTTTCTTGGCCTCTTGCCCAACAGTATGGATAAAAAGGGGAATTACCACTACCTTGTGAAATGGAAGGATCTGCCTTACGACCAGTCGACATGGGAGGAGGATGAAATGAACATCCCCGAATATGAAGACCATAAGCAAAGCTACTGGAGACATCGGTGAGGGAGCCAGCGCACAGAGCTGAGGACACACTTTCACACAGACCTAGGCCAGGGCAGTGTCAACCTTTGGTAGGGACAGTTTAAGGGCCTGGAAAGATTTTTCATCAGCTAAGAGCTCTTGCAGAGGATCCAAGCCCAGCACCCACATCTGGAGGGTTATAGCCCTCTGTAACTCCACATCTAGGGGGTCAGACACCTTGTGGCCTCTGAGGGCACTCGCACACATGGGCATGCGTATCACACATACATAAGTAAATCTAAAAGAGGAGATGAGATCTGCTCTGAGAAACGGGTAAGAGGTTACCTGGAAGAGAGGATTGACTCGGGATACAATCCCAGGAGTGAGGACGGAAGGCTTGGGAAGGGGCAGCTAGATGGCTTAGTGGGTAACCCTGACAACATAAGTCATCCTCTGACCTCTGCATGGAGGCCATGGCACCTGTGCGCATGGCCACACACATACACACACATAAACACACACACACACACAATGTACATGCAGTTAGATATTTTTTTCTTTAAAATGCTTTGGAGACAGAAACGAGAGAATTGGGGAAAATGATTTAGGCAGAGGGAGGCAGGTCTTGACTAGATTTAGAAAGTGGGAGCAGGCCTTGCTCAGACGCCTGTTCTTTCCCCAGTGAGCTAATAATGGGAGAGGACCCTGCGCAGCCCCGGAAGTACAAGAAGAAGAAGAAGGAGCTGCCCGGGGACGGGCCTCCCAGTTCACCTACTAATGACGTAAGTCCTTCTCTTCCTAAGCAGCTCTGACCAGCTGCTTCTCTCCATCAGCCAGTCTTGCCTTCTGCAGAGGGGCTGGGGCTTGGTGTCGGTGTTGGAGTGCTTCCAGAAGTAGTAGCCAGCTCCTTTCCGAGCTAGCCCTTCTCGTGGTGCGTCTGGGTTTGATTTAGGGGCCAGTGGGGGGAAGACTGAAGACTGGAACTCAGGCTGAGGAAACTGGAACCCGGTTGACAGCAGTGCTAAGACAGGGCAGAAGAACCCCAGCTGTTCCTTGAACCTTGCCATGTCTCCATTCCTCAGCCTACCGTGAAATATGAGACTCAGCCGCGGTTTATCACAGCCACAGGAGGGACGCTGCACATGTATCAGCTGGAAGGGCTGAACTGGCTGCGCTTCTCATGGGCCCAGGGCACTGACACAATCCTGGCTGACGAGATGGGCCTGGGCAAGACCATCCAAACCATCGTTTTCCTCTACTCTCTATATAAGGAGGTGTGTGATGGGTTCTAGGCCCCTGAGGGTGTGAGTCCTAGACTGGGACTGGAGGACAGGCGGGTTGCAGGCAGCTCCTTGAGCCAGGACTAATGGCATTCCACCCTGACTCCCAGGGCCACACGAAAGGTCCCTTCCTGGTGAGTGCCCCCCTCTCCACCATCATC
Source organism: Sigmodon hispidus (assembly GCA_004025045.1). Classification (NCBI taxonomy): domain Eukaryota; kingdom Metazoa; phylum Chordata; class Mammalia; order Rodentia; family Cricetidae; genus Sigmodon; species Sigmodon hispidus. Next base: position 12,238 of record PVIH01010564.1, read on the forward strand.
AACTGGGAACGAGAGTTCCAAATGTGGGCTCCCAAGTTCTATGTGGTCACGTACACGGGTGACAAGGACAGCCGGGCCATTATTCGAGAAAATGAGTTCTCCTTTGAGGACAACGCCATAAAGGGCGGGAAGAAAGCATTCAAGATGAAGGTGAGTCCCTGTCCGCCACTTTGCCAACCAGGAATTCCTCTCCTTGTCTTTGTGCCTCTGTGCTCCATCGTAGACTCTTCTGGAAGCATGCATGGGTCTGTCAGCAGTGGGCATGGGGATGGAAATTGAGAGCTGTGATCCACCATCCCTCTTCGGCTTTCCTGAGGCTCTTGCTGAAGGGCAGGGCTGGGGTAGGTAGGAGTGCTGAGTGGCAGCTGACCGGGCAGTGGTTCTGTTGGCAGAGAGAGGCTCAGGTGAAGTTCCATGTTCTCCTGACGTCGTACGAGCTGGTCACCATTGACCAAGCGGTGCTCGGCTCCATCCGCTGGGCCTGCCTTGTGGTGGATGAAGCCCATCGACTGAAGAACAACCAGTCCAAGGTGAGTGACCCCAGACTGAGGCCTCAAGAGCCTGGAAGGGAGGGAGGAAGGCTCCTGTACTGTCTGGAAAGGGGACTGTGCCGGAAGAGGGAGTGAGCCTCTGATCTTGAGGGAAATGGAGAGCCGTCTGTGTGGTGATGGCCACTCGCCGCTGATAACTCCTCACTTGGCCTTTCTCGCGGTGTAGTTTTTCAGGGTCCTCAATGGCTATAAGATAGATCATAAGCTGCTGCTGACGGGGACCCCACTGCAGAATAACCTGGAGGAGCTCTTCCACCTCCTCAACTTCCTCACTCCAGAGAGGTTTAAGTAAGCTGTTTACTGACGGGGTGGCGGGGACAAGGGCATCACCGAGAGCTGTCGTAGAAGCTTCATCTGACGTCAGACGGCACTGTCACCATGTCCCTTTGTTTTTTCTTTCTGTCTGCTAGCAACTTGGAGGGCTTCCTGGAAGAGTTCGCCGACATATCCAAAGAGGACCAGATTAAGAAACTGCATGATTTACTGGGGCCACACATGCTGCGGAGACTCAAGGCAGATGTCTTTAAGAACATGCCGGCCAAGACAGAGCTCATTGTGCGGGTGGAGCTGAGCCCCATGCAGAAGTGAGCCTGGGGACAGGCTGTCTCAGTTTGGGAGGGGGGTCTGGGTGATAGCTTTCCTAGAGCTGGGACCAAGTCCGTATTAGAAGTGGTTGCTGCTGGGAGTGGTGTCCCATGCCTTTAATCCCAGCATTTGAGAGGCAGAAGCAGATGGACCTCTGAGTTTGAGGCCAGCCTGGTCTACACAGTGATTTCCAGGATAACCAGGGCTACACAGAGAAACCTTGTTTCAAAAAGAAAAAAAGAAAGAAAGAAAGAAAGAAAGAAAGAAAGAAAGAAAGAAAGAAAGAAAGTGCTTCCTTTCTTAACCCTTGTCCATCCCTACCCTGGTCTTTAGGAAATACTATAAGTACATCCTAACTCGAAATTTTGAGGCCTTGAATTCGAGAGGCGGTGGGAACCAAGTGTCGCTGCTCAACATCATGATGGATCTGAAGAAATGCTGCAACCACCCGTACCTCTTCCCCGTGGCTGCCATGGTAGGACTCAGAGCAGGGAGCTGGGCTGCAGAGGGGTGGAGCTGGGCTGCAGGCCCCAGGTTCTGACCTTGCAAGGGTAGGAACTGAAAAGTGGGAGCTGAATTAAGCTTTTGGCTTTTATTGCACAGTAGGAGTAGGCTTCCTGACTCTCCCCTGCCCCCCTTTCAGGAGTCCCCAAAGCTCCCCAGTGGGGCTTATGAGGGTGGGGCGCTCATTAAGTCATCCGGGAAGCTGCTGCTGCTGCAGAAGATGCTGCGAAAGCTGAAGGAGCAAGGGCACCGAGTGCTCATCTTCTCACAGGTGATCTGTCTGCCCATCTGCCCTCTCTTCTAATTCCCGCCCTCATTCCTGTGACTGCTCCACTATAATCCCTGAGCTGGGATGCTGAGTTTGAAGCCAGTCTAAACATAGCGAGACCCTGTATCCAAATAACAGAGAGAGGGCAAGTGATCTGAGGTGGTCCAGTGGAAAAACAAATACAATGAGAATAAAGAAGCTTTGGTCTACGTGTGGTGGGCATGCCTTTAATCTAGCCGGGTCCACATAGCAGGTTCCAGACCAGCCTGGACTACACAGTGAGTCCCTGTCTTTAAAAACCAAGCAAAAGGCCTGGCTCATCCCTGGATCTGGTCTCTGCTATTAACACTAGCATGGTAGTCAGCCTTGAGAATGAACACAGAGAGGAAGTACCTACTTTTTAGGATTCTCACAAAAGGTATTTCTCACTTCAGAGAAAACTACATGCCAGTTTTAAGAGATTTCAAAGTATTTATAGGTTTCTCTAAAACGTTTTCTTTTTTAAATTTATTTATTTTTATTTTGTGTACATTGGTATTTTGCTTGCAATATGTATGCGGGAATCCCTGGAACTAGAACTACAAACAGCTGTGAGCTGTCATGTGGGTGTTGGGAACCAAACCTCTCAAAGAGTAGCCAGTGTTCTTAACCACTGAGTCATCTCTCCAGCCCCTCTGAAACCTTCTCAAGGATCTCAAAGAACCTGTGCCTTATAAGAAATGGTCTTAAGTCGAAAAAGTTTGAATGGAACAATGAGGGTTGGGGGCAGATGGAGTGAGTATCATTGGGAGCCTGAGAGGGTAGCTGTATTTCAGCATGAGGCTTGGGGTGTAGTCAGAAGTTTCTATCCCACAGGCCAGTCCCACAGCAGACTTAAGAAATAATTATTCAAAGGCTTAATATTACTGTAACTGCTGGTCCAGCAGCTTAGGCATATTACTGATGAGCTCTTTCACTCAGATTAACTCATAATTCTTATCTATGTTTAGTCACATAGTTTGGTACCTTTCCTCAGTGCAGCATTCTTATTTTCCTTCCTCTGCATCTGGCTGGTGACTGCTCTGCTGCTCCTCTTCCCAGAATTCTCCTCTTCTGGTTATCCTGCCTCTACTTCCTGTCTGCCTAGCTTCTGGCCAATCAGCATTTTATTAAACCAATATTTACACTGTACAAGAGCATATTCCACAGCATTGGGGATTTGTTGTAGTTGTGTTACTTTGGGGAACTAAGCCCCAGCTACTGTCATGGCCTTCTGGACTCCTACTGTGCCTTGTTTTAGATGACCAAAATGTTGGACCTTCTGGAGGACTTCCTAGACTACGAAGGCTACAAGTATGAACGCATCGATGGTGGCATCACTGGTGCCCTTAGGCAAGAAGCCATTGATCGGTTTAATGGTGAGGATGAAATACTTTTGTCCCTATGGATATGGAAGGCTTGAGAAACTTCTGTATGTCCTTAGGATGGGGGATGGTGAGGGGATGTTGAAAACTCAGACTTTGGAGTTAAGATATAGTAGTTTATAGTCAGAGCATCTAGCAGATGGTGGTGAACTTGGCCTCCTAATTCTCACCTTCTAGCTCCCGGTGCCCAACAATTCTGCTTCCTCCTGTCCACCCGAGCTGGAGGCCTGGGCATCAACTTAGCCACTGCCGACACTGTCATAATCTTCGATTCTGATTGGAACCCTCATAATGACATCCAGGTGGGAACCTGCACCCTAAATCTTCTGTCACGCTCAGCAAGTTGACATGGGTTCATGGAGGAGGTTGTTCTGCTCACATGTGGGTCTTAGGAGAGAGGAGAAGGCCTTTCCTCACCAGCCTCCTTTCCTGACCATGTGTCAGCTTCTCTATGCCACTTCCCTGACTGACCTCCATTCTCTCCTGCCCCTGTAGGCCTTCAGCAGGGCCCATCGGATTGGCCAGGCCAACAAAGTGATGATTTACCGGTTTGTGACCCGAGCATCTGTAGAAGAGCGAATCACGCAGGTGGCCAAGAGGAAGATGATGCTGACACACCTGGTAGTGCGGCCTGGCCTGGGCTCCAAGGCTGGCTCCATGTCTAAGCAGGAGCTGGATGACATCCTCAAATTCGGCACTGAGGAGCTATTCAAGGATGAAAACGAGGGTGAGAACTTTTCTACAGCCCCTAGGGTCCCTGTCCCCTTCCTTGGGCCGGCCACCCAAGGAAGGGAAGCAGCACCCTGACATGAGCCCCAGGGACAGTGGGAAGGAGGAGGACTGCAGCATCCCAGCCGTCCTGTCTCAGCCTGGGCTTCTGGCTGGAGCCCCAGCCCTTCCTGTTCCTGCCTTGCAGGGGAGAATAAGGAGGAGGACAGCAGTGTGATCCACTACGACAATGAAGCCATTGCTCGCCTGCTGGACAGAAACCAGGATGCAACTGAGGATACTGACGTGCAGAACATGAATGAATATCTCAGCTCCTTCAAGGTGGCACAATATGTTGTGCGTGAAGAAGACAAGGTGAGAGGCTTTGGGACCACACGGTCTCTCCAAGGCCATCTCTGAAGAGCAGTGCCCTTCACTAAAATTTAAAATTCTACACTCTTATTTGTTACCTATTCTCTCACCCTGGCCTGCAGCAACAGTGGCTTCTATTGTAGGAATTATTTACTAGTAATTGATTATATAAAGAATAAATATTTATTAAGAAGTCTATATGAAACATTCACTGATACAAGTTTGAACCTTAGGGCAATTCCTAGAGGGTCGAGATGTCCCCCGCTGCAGTGGCGTCCTCCCCCTGAGAACACAGGGGGCAAATGTGAGGTGCAGGCGGTGTGTAAACCAGCCTTTTTAAAAAATATTTTTATTTTATGTGAATTGGTGTTTTTCCTGCATGTATAACTGTGTAAGGGTGTCAGATCTTGGGATTACAGACAGTTGTTAGCTGCTGTGTGGATGCTGGGAATCGAACTCAGGTCCTCCAGAAGAATAGCCAGGGCTCTTAACCACTGAGCCATCTCTCCAGCCCCGTAAACCAGTCTTTAAAGGGGGGGCTGGCCACGTCCCATAAAGGGTTCTCAAGACCTCAAAACCATGCTTTCTAGGTCTTGTTCAAAAGTGCCTGAACCCACCACATCTCTCTTTTTTGTTTAAATAAGAAATTTTAAACCTAAGTGTAACAGACACAATTATAAGGTGATGTCCAGGAAAGAGAAAGGCAATAACATAAACAAGGTCAAATTACAACTAACAAACAACAAACATAAAGTATATCTTAATGTCTAGAACATTGGTTAGTGGCAATATACAGAGATTACTTAAAGCTGTTTATCTTGAATAATCTGAATTTAATATCTAAGTGCTCTTAGCTATGATATGATATGGTAGTAACTTTAACTATCCAGTCTTTTTTTTTTTTTAAAAAAAAAAAAAAACCAAACTTTTTATTTATTTGCCTTGGTGTTTGCCTGGAACTGGTACTACAGACAGTTGTGAACTGCCATGTAGGTGCTGGGAATTGAACCCCGGTCCTCTTGAAGAGCAGTCAGTGCTCTTAACTGCTGAGCTATCTCTCTAACCCCTAACCATCTAGTCTTTAACTCTATCAGAGACCTGAGAAAGAAAACATATTACTTAAATAAGTTGAAAGCATAAGCAAGTAACTTTTAAAATTTAGAGAGGACACTGACAGTCAACTGCCTGGACAGGCACCCATGACTTTTTTGCAAAGTTGTAGCATCTACCTTTTTGGCTACAGGCCTAGGATATCTGACAGACCTCTTTAAAAGGAGGGTGTTTTGAGAAACCCTCTTATTTTGTCTTGGCAAGTTTTAGCAGTCTTTATCTCTTGTCTTGCTTGTCTTTATTGGACAGCATGCTTACAGTCAGCAATTGAGGCAAGGGGCGTTTTTTGACCACTAGGCCATTGCCTGCCAAGGAAGACAAACTCCTTGTGGATGGAGTGCCTTTAATGTCTAACTCCATTCTGGGACAGGAACAGTGCTGCCAGGAGTTATTGTGTCTCTCTTGGCTGAATTTTGAATAACAAAACATTAAATGTCATATTTTCTAGGCTTATAAAGTGTTTGAAGAGTCTTGCCTATCTGACCTATTTCATTATATATCTGAGAAACCTAAACAACATGACTAGTACATGGCAAACTTAAGTAATTGTGATCTGTAATTTTTATCATCTTAAAGACTGCAGCTTACATTGTAAAAATGACAATCATATAAGCATTAAACAAATGTAAAGGTATAGTGTAAAATGACAACAAGTTTTTATAAATATATCATTATATAAAATCTTTAAACAGAGGCTTACAAAACATTCTAAACAGAAATAGAATATATATAGTGACTAGTATAATTATGCAGAGATAGAAATTGTGTAGTGGAAATGACAACAATATGTTTAATATGCATTAATGTGTAAAATATTTTAAACAGGTAGAAGCACATGCAGAATATGGCAATTATAGATTTAGTTTTGTATTAATATATAAATTATTTTGGACACATAATTTTAGACCTGAATTTTATCAATATGTAAATTATTTTAAGCAGATATATAAAATAATTTTACATTTGTATCAATATATAAGAATTTATAGGGGCTGGAGAGATGGCTCAGCGGTTAAGAGCACCGTCTGTTCTTCCAGAGGACCCGGGTTCGATTCCCAGCACCCACATGGCAGCTAACAACTGTCTGTAGTTCCAGTTCCAGACAAACATCAAGGCAAATAAATAAGTAAATAATAAATAAATAAAGTTTAAAAAAAAAAAGGAATTTATATTAGTGTAAGTTGCTTATGGCTTATATTTGGTTAATAACTGTTTATAGGTAGTTGTAATAATTTATATTTGTTTTATCTACTCTCCTCTCTCTTTTTTAAAAGGGATTTTTGAGTCTATATTATTGTTTTACCTTTGATTCAATTATAACTTATAACTACCCTAGTAGAATGATAATTATTTATAACCCTTAGAGGACAAAACTTATTGGGAAAGGGGCATAGTTTTTTATAGGGTTGATTTTTTGCTGACTTGTGGGCGATGGTATCTTTGTGAGGTCAGTGGCTAGTTCTCAACAGACTGACTATAAACATCTATAAACCATTTCTCATTCTGATACATAAGACTGGACTTTGGAGTGAGACATAGGCACAGAAAGTTCTAGTAGTCACAGAACTACCAGAGTCTGGGAGTAAGTAAGAGGAAGTGGAGGAAGGAGCCAGCACATTGCAAGGAAAAAGTGATAGGAAAAATGTGCAGTGTCCAGAATCTGGATGTGGACCTCAAAACAGGTCAGGAAGCATCGATCAGAATTTGGACTAAGCAGGAGAGGGGGCTTTGATGCAGCCAAAGCACTAGGAAGAGAAAGGCTGGCAGGCTTCACTGTGCTGCCTTTCAGATCGAGGAGATCGAGCGAGAGATCATCAAGCAGGAGGAGAACGTGGATCCTGACTACTGGGAGAAGCTGCTGAGGCATCACTACGAGCAGCAGCAAGAAGACCTTGCCCGGAACCTGGGCAAGGGCAAGAGGGTTCGAAAGCAGGTTAACTACAACGATGCCGCTCAGGAGGATCAAGGTGAGGGCATTTGACAAGACGTGGGAAGGGAAGGTATGATGGGAGGGCTTTGGAGGCCAGGGCTACAGAGCGGGCAAAGGCCAAGCCATCCAGAAGGGTCGAGTGGAACTTTTGTAAGGCCAGATGGGTTTGTGGGATGTAACTATCTAGGGACTACAGAGGGAGGGATCTGTGAACACCGAGTGGTGAAGTTGGAGGTGCCCAGAGACTGAAGATGGCCGTGGATATGTGACTAAAGGAGATGTGACCGGCATCTCCAGAGGAACCATGGTGCAGGCCGGGGTGGAGAAATGTCTGAGAGGAAGAAGAATCGCAGTGAAAGGGCCCGTGTGCGGCTACTGCTGACCTTTGAACCCTCTCTGCTGTCACAGATAACCAGTCGGAGTACTCGGTGGGGTCGGAGGAGGAGGACGAGGACTTTGACGAGCGTCCTGAAGGTGGCCTCTGTCGTCCCTTCCTGTCTCGGCTCTTCTTTCGGTTTTACTTCCTGGCTTTCGTTAGCTCATTATTATTTTTTAAAAATTTTTCTCTCTTTCTTCTTCTTTTTCTTTTTTGGTCACATTTGGAGCATCTTGGTATCAAATGCTCTCAGATCAAGAAAGGTAGTGAGACATAATGGTGGCCATTTGCAGGCCCAGCCACTAGGAGGGTTGGACAGGATTGCTTACATCCAGGAGGTGGAGGCCTGGGCAACACAGGCCTCATCGAAAAGTGCAAACACATGTGCACTGAAACTATACAGAAAGATTGTTATTTTGCTTGTCTCAGATATTTGTTATTAATTTTAAATGACTTCTTTTTTTTATATTTATTTATTATGTATATAGTGTACAGATCTCATTGTAGATGGTTGTGAGCCACCATGTGGTTGCTGGGAATTGAACTCAGGACCTCTGGAAGAACAGTCAGTGTTCTTAACCTCTGAGCCATCTCTCCAGCACCCTTAAATGACTTCTTTTAGCCTTACTTGGTAGTATTTCTGACAATGTGCTTGGGAGAAAATTAGAGGCAAACATGACAAGCTAGCCCTGAGTTTTGTATGTTATGAGATGGGTGCAAAGGAAGACCGAGGGCTTAGAGGAGGTGGAGACTCTACCAACTAGTGTCCCCCTCACCCTCAGGGCGTCGCCAGTCAAAGAGACAGCTCCGGAATGAAAAGGACAAGCCGCTGCCTCCATTGCTGGCTCGAGTTGGGGGGAACATTGAGGTGAGACTCTAGCCCAGGCCCCTAGCATGATCTCTAAGGAGAAAATGGTGGTGGTAGGGGTGGGGCGGGGTGGGCTGAAATTGAGGACGGGGCCACCAGCCATAGAAAGGGCTTCAGACTCCTAATCATTCATGGCCCTGCCTCTTTGCACCATCTCCAGGTACTTGGATTCAATACCCGACAACGGAAGGCATTCCTTAATGCTGTGATGCGCTGGGGGATGCCACCACAGGACGCTTTCACCACGCAGTGGCTAGTGCGCGACCTGAGGGGCAAGACCGAAAAAGAGTTTAAGTGAGTGTGGATGATTTGGGATGGACTGCACGGGGTCTAAGGGCATTGGCTGTTCCTGCCTTCCGCTTGGCTGCCATATGATGTGACCTTACTCAGCTGATCACCTCCTCCCTACCTTATGACACGTCCAGGCTCAATTTCCTGGGATGTGGGCTCAGCCTACCCCACTTCCCCTCAACAGAGCCTAGAATAAAGGGGCCAGGCCTTTTCCCTCATGGGAGGGGTATTTGAGGAAGGAGCCTCACTCAGGCTAGCCTGGCCTCACATTTACTTGGCCATGATAACTTGCCTGGAGGAGCTGGTGAACAGGATGAGAAACTGTCTGATGGGGCCCAGGAACAAAGTGCCAAGCTCTAGGAGACGCAGTGGGAGCCTCATGGGGAGGTCAGTGAGTTAGGGTGTGGAAGGCCGATGGGGAGGTCAGTGAGTGAGTTAGGGTGTGGAAGGCCGATGGGGAGGTCAGTGAGTGAGTTAGGATGTGGAAGGCTGATGTAAGAGAGAGGCCCTGGGCTGAGTCCTGGAAGCACCTGAGGGTTAAGTAGGTCTGTGATCTCTGCATCTCCTTGCCTGAAGCACCGCTAAGACCTTGCAATCTTCCTTCTATCCCCATGCTTTTCAGGGCCTATGTGTCTTTGTTCATGCGCCATCTGTGTGAACCTGGGGCAGATGGCTCTGAAACCTTTGCGGATGGGGTCCCTCGAGAGGGCCTGAGTCGCCAGCAGGTGTTAACCCGAATCGGAGTCATGTCTCTCGTCAAGAAGAAGGTATCAGTCCTTCCTCACTCAAGCATCTGGCCAGCTACTTTCCTCTGTCTTTCATCTCTTAGCTCCAGCTCAGGCTGGTGTGACAGACAGAGGAGACTAGATCTTCCTACATGCCAGTGTCAGGAATTGACCCTTGACCCTGCAAACCTCCTTCCCCAGGTGCAAGAGTTTGAGCATATTAATGGACGCTGGTCGATGCCCGAGCTAATGCCTGACCCTAGTGCTGACTCCAAGCGCTCTTCCAGAGCTTCTTCTCCGACCAAAACATCTCCCACCACTCCTGAAGCCTCTACAACCAACAGTCCATGCACCTCTAAGCCTGGTACTGAGTCTGGATGGTGTCAGATGCTAGGGTGGAAAACCTCTCCTGTCCCCCAAATTAGGCTGTTTGTGTGATAATAATGAGATGCATGAAACTGGACAGCTTTATATAGGAAATAGGTTTATTTGGGCTCATGGTTTTGGAGGTTCAAGGTTAACAGCTGCTTCTGGTGATGACCTTCTTGCTTGTAGAATCCTGAGGTCACACAGATATCAAACGGTGGAATTCAGAGAGCATGGATGTATACACTTCCCTCTCTCCCTTCTTACAGAGTCTGCAGGATTTAGTTGGGGGCCGGACTTCACCCCTGATCTAGTTATCTCCTCCAAACCCCACCTGTAAATACTGTACTTAGCTTCAGTTTCTACCATTTGATTACCTCAAACTGGGCACTGAATGTCAACACATGAACCAACCTCTGGAGAACACTTAAGCCCTATCTGAACCTCAGCCCTGTCTTCACCCACAGCCACTCCCGCTCCGAGTGAGAAAGGAGATGGTGTAAGGACACCTCTCGGGAAGGATGGCACTGAAAACCCGGAAGAGAAGCCAGAGAAGAACAGCAGAATGGGGGAAAAGATGGAGACAGAGGTGTGTGGACACCTGGGTCTCTCTGGGAGATGGAGTGGAGGTGTGCAGGGGTCTTGGTAACCAGCTCTTCTTGACTCTGCTGTCCTCCACCAGGGTGATTCTCCCAGCCCAGCCCCATCACTTGGAGAACGGCTAGAATCAAGAAAGATGCTGTTAGAGGATGACGCACCAGGGGTGCCTGGGGAGGTGGAGCCTGAACCTGGGTACCGAGGAGACAGAGAGAAGTCTGGTGGGTGCTTATCCTAGTGCTGCTGGTGATTAGACATTTGGAACTCCTTCTTCTGGGCTTGGGACGAGAATACCAGCCTCCCTTCCTATTTCCTGACTCTTTCCACAGCCTCGGAGCCAGCACCAGGAGAAAGAGTGGAGGAGAAACCGTTGGATGTACAGGAACACAGGGAGAGACCAGAGGGAGAGACAGGGGATTTGGGCAAGAGAGGTAATGGGTGGAAAGACTGGATACCTGAGTCCCTGAGGGTAGCAGGGGAGGTGAAATCTGGGGAACCAAATGCCTGGATCTTGGTTGGGTAGCTGTTGGAGGAGCCAACATGGTTTGTGTTTTAAGTAGTCTTGGGACCTAGTAGGAGGCTATCCTGAGGTGTGAGCTTTGCCCTGTTTGGCCTAGCAGAGGATGTAAAAACAGAACGGGAACTTCGACTTGGGCCTCCTAGAGATGAGCCACGGTCCAATGGGCGCCGTGAAGACAAGGTGGAGAAGCCAAGATTCATGTTCAATATTGCCGATGGTGGTTTCACAGGTACGAGCTGTCGTCTGTTACCCGTTCTTCATCATTGTTCTAGGCTTTCTCATTGTGACTGCTACATTTAATTCCAAGTACTTTCAGTGAGATGATGCATACCGACAATGAGCCATCTCACTCATCTCTAATACAGTCTTTTGTCTTAATCCTAATATGAGCCTGTTCATAACTAATTTTATTCCTTACCTAACACAATATTTATAACTTTTTTAACTTAATTTTCTTCAGATTTATTTCATGTCTGAGTGTTTGCCTGCACGTATGAGTGGGCACCACATATATGTAGTACCCTCAGAGGTCAGAAGGGGGTGCTGTATCCCGTGGAACTGGAATTATAGATGGTTGTGACTCACCATGTGGGTGCTGGGAACTAAACTCTGGTCTTCTGTATGAGCAACAAGTGCTCTCAACCATTGCGATAACTCTCACAGTTCTCAAGGAGCCTTTAGTACTGTGCCACCCCTCAGCTTTCCATCTGTACATGGCTACTGGGCAGATGCAGGTCACAAACCTCTGATGCTTCGGCTGCTCTCTTCACAGAGCTGCACACACTGTGGCAAAATGAAGAAAGGGCAGCTATTTCCTCTGGGAAACTCAATGAGATCTGGCACCGAAGACATGACTATTGGCTTCTTGCTGGGATTGTCCTGTATCCTTTGTATATAGACAGGATTGAGAAAGTTCTCTAGCTAGGAGAGAAGGTGTCTTATGTCATGTGTCATGTTTCTGTTGCTGTGATAAACATCATGACTAAAAGCAACTTGGGGAGGGAATGTTTATTTCATGTTACAGCTTGTAATAGGGAGGTCAGGGCAGGAACTCAGGGCAGGAGCTGATGCAGAGGCCATGGAGGGTGATTACTGGCTTTCTCTCCATGGTTTGCTCAGCCTGCTTCTTGTAGCACCCAGAATCACCTGTCCAAGGGTGGCCCCACCCACAGTGGCAGGGTCCGTCCTCACATAATCACTGGTTAAGACAATGCCCTATAGGTTTGTCTACAGCCTGCCTTGTTTAGGCATTCTCTCACTGAATGAGAGGTTCCACTTCCCAGGTAACTCTAACCTGTGCCAGGACAGAGGTGAAGGACAGGTGGAAAAAGGGTCCACACTTAGGGCAGGAGGCTTATACCATATCCTGGGGAAATCTGACCAATGAGAAGAAACAGTTATAGTTAAATTCCTTGACTCCTTTCCTCCACTGGCAGGCACGGCTATGCCCGGTGGCAAGACATCCAGAATGATGCTCAGTTTGCCATTATCAATGAACCGTTTAAAACTGAAGCCAATAAGGGGAACTTCCTGGAGATGAAAAATAAATTCCTGGCCCGGAGGTTCAAGGTGGGGATGAAAGAGTAAAGAAGGGGTGAAGACGGCCTGTCAGGAGCTGTCTAGAGGGAGAGTTAACATCTTGAGAGCTGCGGGAGCTTTTGTTGCTAAGACCCTTGTGGTGGACACTGTGGTCTGCATGAGTTGACTGGACCAAGACTTGGGACAGAATAGCTCTGCCGTGCTGTGTCCTGGTCCTGTGCTCA